>JADNSB010000154.1:0-27984 GCA_019695575.1 Angomonas ambiguus | reverse complement strand
GCTGGTTGGCCACTCGGTAAAGGTCCTCCTTGTTGTCATTGTACAGAGGAGAAATGTCTATAATAGGAAGGGAAGACATGGCACTGGTTGGTAGTGGAAGGGTTACCTCTTTTTCTTTTTTCCTTTTCTCTTGTGTATAACTAATTTCTGATGAACTATAGAAGTGTTTAGAAGGAGGGAGAGTGAGGGGTAGTTACCAGAAATCCTTTGCGGGAATTATTACCAACGGAAGCGAAAAGAGGAAACAAACAAACAGAAAAAAAAGGAGGGAAATTATATATGTTGCGCAGTAACTGCAGTGCTCGTTAGGTACATTAACTCACAACTGCAGGTAGTGAATATAGTAAACAGCTGTAGTACGCCAGGAGAACGACCTTGCGTTTGCTTTAAGTTCTTGATGCTAGAGCTTTTAAACGCTTTTCACGAATTATGCGAAGCTCCTCCTCACTGGGAACAGCGGTGGCCTCCGTCGGCTTCGAGCTAGAAGAAAGGGAATGACCAGTGCCAGTAAACGGCTGAAAACTAGTGGTGTTCTGTGCTTCAGTGACGTGCGGTTCGCCATCTTCCCGCTGTTCTAAAGTGGGAGGCACGTATTGAAACCCACTACTCGGTCCAAAGCCAGAATTAGGAGACCCCACAATGTTGGAGCCGACAGGACTTATCACACTTTCTTCAGGGGAGGGTGGCATATCCAGCGGCCTCGCCAGATCTACCTTTAGCTCCACCATATCCACCACATCCTGGACCGTCCTAATCGCCTGCAGGGTATTTCCACTTTTATCGGTAATATCATCCACATTGATTAAAAATTTATGATCAGCGTGGATAATTACAATGGTAGAGCCCTTATACAGTACGGGATAGTATTTTTGAATGTGTAGCTGTAAAACACTCATAGTGTCGCTCAGTTTAGTAAAAAGTGTTTCATGAGGGCGAAGGACAATCATTTCACCCTGAGGAAGTGAACACGTGGTAACCGTCACCAAAATGTTCTCTCTCAGTCCTAAATTGTCATACATCCAGTCAGGGATGACCACTACTCCTTCTGTGCTGGTAAACTCTTTTACGGCGGCGTACGCTACAGTGGGGTTTCGTGCCCCCACAGTGATGGTAAAGAAATAGGGATGAGGAATATTGTTCCTCAAAATATCGTAAACGAGAAACGACTCAGGGAGAAGAATTCGACTTCCTTCGATCATGTCTGGATTGGAAACAGATGCCCTAACCGGCTTCAGTAAACGCTGACAGACATTCATGAGTGAGAAGAACGAAATAAATAAAAAAAAAAGAGTCAGTATAGGCGCTGTGGTTCTAACTAGTGAGTAGTAGCTTTTTGAAAACGAAAAGAAACGAGTGAAGGAAAAAAAAAAATTGAATTAAACTGTATTTACACTAGGGAACATAGCGGGACAATGAGTACGACTCTTAAGTCAAACAAAAGAAAGTAAAAGGTTTCTGTGTAACTAGACGCCTACCTGTTGTATACGGACAAATATATCCCACATCAAGACATCAACTCACACTTTTTCACCCCATTCTGCCAATTTATTATACAGAAGGGCTTCACTCAGAGTCCAGTCTTGATCCAACTCACCACTCTTCTTTCGATGAATATAGGAGGGAAGCAGTTGGTCAAAAGAAACACTTCCGTCATGAACAGCGCTATCCTCCATTGTTCGACGGATGCTCTTGGAGTTTTCCATGTGCAACACGTATTCTTTTTTATTTCGTATCGGGGGAATGTTTATTTGAAGAAGAGAAAGGGTGTCCCGGACCACCTTTTCCTTTATCCGAAAGTCAGTCAATGAGTCACAAAACATGGAGGGAGAATGATTGACCTCCAACAGAACCGGCTCTAGGGCTTGTTGAGTTAACAGGATATCAAATCCCAGCAGTTCAAAGCATACGTTAGAGTCTGCCTTGTATCCACGAGTTCCTCCCGTCCCCACCAACTCGCGACGCAGTACACCAACGCCGGAGAGAACGGTACACACCACACACTCACACAAACGCCTCCATGTAGTGTCCCAGTCCTTTGAGATTCCCGCGGCGACGCAGTAGCGATTGATGTAATCAGAGAAAAATGCGCTGTCCCGTTTGTTAGAAAATTGGTCAGTGTGGCCTTCCACAGGGAAAACGTAATCGGGGGACGACTTGTTTAACGCATAATTCGAGAGGTGAACTTTGCTTTTGGATTCATTAGACTCATTCGGTGAGGCGTACTTTTCAGCACAAACTCTAGTGAGAAACTCTCTATGAATATACAGACGAACGCCCTCCGAACCCCTACTCCGGCTACCGTCACACGCATTCAAGAGCAGCACATAAAGACGGAGATCGAACTTCCTCTCGTCAATTAATAAAGGTCTATCCACGTACCGTTGAATCAAACAACGAAAATACATCTCCTTCTGGTCTTCTAGCTTCTCCAGCTCGGCGACCGGGTTTCTGGAAAGAAAAATGCCCCGTCCCTGGCAAGACTTTGCTGGCTTAACAATGTAGTAGTTCGCTTTACTTTCCGCCGCCTTCGACAGATGGGAAAGGTCTGTGGGATACACAAAACTTTCCGGAAAAAATTGGGCTAATGTCTCTGAAATTTCTTCGCACTCCGACCCACTTTGCTGGCACCTCTTTATAATTTTCATAAGTCTACTGAATAAAACCGCCTTTCTCGCGATACAGTCCATGCCAGGAAAGTGGTTAATTCGTTGAAAACACTCTAGACCTTTAACGCGGTCGGGGGTCACGCTCTTGTCAGTCCACGTTACATTTTCCAATCGTGGAACCTCCCGCGTGGTGATCAATGGACTTGAGTGATACTCTACTGGAAGGTTCTCTTTTCCACTATACACCACAATCCAGTTTAGTGAAGTAGCAGCTGCACGGACAACATGGTAGCGAGTCAAGGTGGTATCGATGACGATGGCGTCACCCATAAAATTATAAAAATAAACTGTACCATTTCAAAATACACAAACAGGTCAAAAAAAAAAAAGGGGGAGGGTAGGCAAGGCTTTTTTAATTCGAGGCATGCAAGTCCGTACAAAAAAATAAAATAAAACACACAACAATAATAATAACAAGGAAACAACCCTGAAAACAAAAAAAAAATCTAAAATTAGTTACGGCTCTCTATTGAAAAAAGAATACAAAATTAATTAAATGAAAAAAACAACCTCTTTACTTTGCGTTAACAGCGTGAAGGAGATCCGCCTTCACACGCAGACCTTTCACGTCAATGGAGTGCTCATTCGCGTACTCCTTTATGGCGAGAATCGTCCACTTCGGGCTTGGGGTTCCAGTTCTGGAAGTTTTGTTGCTCTTTGAGGAGCTCTTCGCGCGCTTCGAAGACTTGCGAGACGGCGCGCGGGAACTCTTTTTGGCCGAAGGGGTTTTGCGCCGTGAGGGGGATTTGCTGGGACTACCCTTCTGCTTCTTGGGGGACTTTGAAGTTTTGGAGGGGGACTTGGACTTGGAGAAGGACGGTCGGACAGGTGCAGGAGATTTGACCACTGACGTCTGTCGTAATGGCGACGTCTGCTTCGAAGGGGAAGGGGAGCGAGACTTCTTTGCCGACGATGCGGAAGATTTGGGAGTAGCACGTGATGGGGACACCTTCTTGGTAGGGATAGGAATCGACTTGCCTACCACTTTGAGCACAGGCGATCGACGTAGAGACGAACGTGGGGATTCACGGCGGGCGGAAACGGTGGCCTTGGACGGTGAAACGAGTTTTACGAGGGAACGAAAATTACCATTGTCATCGAATATTCGGTGCTCAGGAAGGGGTAAGTCATCATCGTCGACCTCGGGGTTCGTACGAATGAGTACAGTCCAGCGAGGCATCTAGTCAATCTATCGAAGGAAAACTACAGAAATATATATATATATATATATGTATATATATATATAAATATATACTTGTATATATATATGTGTATATATGTGTGTGTATGATTCTACTGAGGTGGGGGGATATAGTAAGGAGAAAAGAAAATGTGGTAACTAGAACCCTATTCTACGGACATAGAGAACAGGAACCCAGAAGTGAGTATTGTCGAGGAGTAAAAGAAAGTACAGTATTTGTAATGAAACACAAAAACTCTATAGTTTACTTTTTGGGTCTGGTTTTCAACAATGGGGTCGCGGAATCCTGTGACTTATCCATTCGCTGACTCTTCCGCATCGATTCTCTACTCTCTTCCTTTTGAGATTGTTTGGAGCAAATAGCTACATGTTTTTCCACACGCGCAGCAGAAAACTTTCTGGCGCAATAAGGGCACTCTTCTAGTCTAATTTCTCTAAACCTTTCATCGTTGAAAGTGTCTACCTTCCCAGAGGCTACTGCGGGTCTCTCATCCAAAGAAGTATTCGGTCGCTCTGACCCTTGTTCCGCGGCGGGGGTTTCTAGGTGTAGTTCACGGTCCACTACTATACCTGGCTGGGAGGACTGCCCCACCTCACCCAACGCCGCCTTTGCGGTTCTTCCTTCTTCCAAAGGAGCAGCGATACCTTTGGACTCTAACTTTTTCTGCCACTTGTTCCGTTGAGTGGTTAACTTCTGTTGAGCATTCAGACGAATCCGAAGAAAATTAATGAAGCTGATGTCCGCTGGTAGAGATGAGAGTAAAAGATTACTCTGTTGCTGGAGAAGCGTTTCGCCGTCGAAGGTGGACATTGGAACTAGTACCAAATCAAATGAAGCGGGGGAAAAAAAAATCGTGGGGGAATAGAAAAAAAAAAAGAAGTATTCACGGTTCTCCACACTACCTCAGAAAAAAATTTAAACTCTTCGGTGTCAACATCCAGTGGTAAAACAAAAATAAAAACACTGTACTATATTATTATTATTTTTAAATGCCACATTGTGGAGTACGAATTCTGAAAATAATCATAAAAATTGGTAATCATAAAAGTAAGAAACTGAAATGAAAAAGCTCTGTTTTTCTTGACTTCATTTATAAAAAAAAAAAGAAGTAAAATGTAGTTGTACATTCGTAATACTTTTTATTTGTCTAGTCGTTTTTATTCATTCCTTTATTTTGAAAATGAATTCAAACTACCTTTTCACTTCGCTATTGTATTTCAAATGTTGGTCGAAGAAAAACACATTTCAAATAATAAACAAAAAAAAAAATTAAATGGTAAACAAAAAAAAAATTAAGGGTATTTATCTACCTTTTATTATCCCAACGCTCGTTTAACTAGAACGTGACAACAGTGAATAAAGGCCGCAATGAGAAAAGTAAACATTTCTATCTCTCCTTGCGTATTCTGTCATCGACTATCGCTTATAGATTTGACTTCTGGGGAAGTGACTTTCGGTGAAGAAGGGTTTCTCCAAGGGCGCAACGGGCGATAGAACAGCCGAGAGAGATGGTGTTGTGGGCGTGGTCAGGGGTAACGGCGAGGTGCGGGTTACACTCCACCACATCCAACGCCACGAGGCGTCCCGTCTCCGCGATACGCTCGGTAAGGAAAAGACCCTCACGGTAGCTTAGACCCCCACGGACCGGGGTACCGGTGGCTGGGGTGTAGATGGGGTCAATACCGTCCACATCGTAGCTCACCATGATGGGCTCATCCCCGTTCGGGCTCACCGCCTTGATCGCCATCTCCACCACCGTATTAATACCGTAGCGATCCACGTGGTGCATGCTGAAGGCGGCAATGTTGAGCTCCGCGAGGATGCGCTTCTCGTCCTCGTCCACCTCTCGGAGACCAATGTAGGCGATTTTTTCGGGCTTCAACAGGTGCGGCACCCAGTCAAATTGTTTGGGGATATTCTCTTTGTCAAGGCCCATCAAGATGGACACTGGGCATCCGTGGAGATGACCGCTTTCCGTACCAGACATGGTGTTAATATCGGCGTGAGCGTCCACCCAAATCAGCCCTGCGTTGGGATACTTGGAAAGGACTCCGGCAACTGTACCAATGGCCACGGAGTGGTCCCCGCCAAGAGTGAGAGGGAAGTATCCTTTTTCCGCCACTTTTTTAACCGAACGAAACACCCTTTCAGTGGCGTGGCCCACCAGTTTGGGTAAAAGTACCTTACCCTGCACATCGGACCGGTCGAGACGCATTTTGTCGTACTCATCCGCCTTGAAGGCCTCCTCCACGGACGTCTTCCAGCCCAGTTTCCTTAGGTCCTTTTCCATGCCGGCGTGCAGCAAGTATTTGGGTCCTGCCTCGACACCAAATGTTTCTTGACCACCAGAGAACGGGGCTAGGACAAGTCCAACTTCGCGGTTAGGGTAGAACTTATAGTCCACCTGTGACAAACCAGAACCAGACATGATGAAAGAGTGATACGAATAAATAAATAAATAAGCTTTATGGATAGCTACGCTTACCGAATAAAAGTCACAAAAACACTAGAAAAGGTGAAGAGCACAGAAGAGGAAGAATAAAAAAAGATATGGGCAGTTGATGAAGTAGTACTAGGAAAGAAATCAACAGGAGTATAGAATAAAAATGCGCGCATTGTAGCTTTTTTTTTTTTTGAAAATAAATGCTGGAAAAGTCAGCCAACAACGTTGATTACACTCGAATTAAAACATAACGTCGAGAGGAAACGCCGAATTGAAGCACATCCCCATCCGCAAGAGGGGTAACCACACCAGGACGGAGACGTTCCTTATTTAAGAAAGTCCCATTCGTAGAGTTCAAATCTGTCACACATAACTTGACCTCCCACATCGTTGCAGCATCTCCTCCCATCCCCACTTCTTCTTCCAACAGCTGTAGCAGTTCTTTCCACACATAGCACACCACCTCAGTCGTGGTCGGCGCGGTGGTGGCCATACTTCTCCATTCCTTTGCCTTGTTTAGCAACAAGTCGAAATCGTTAAAACAAAATTTAAGGAATAGGACGGCGTGTTGGCTAGAACAACTTGGGTGTTCCGTGACCACGTCGTTATCCTTGTCTTTCCCCACGAAAACGGCGGCGCGGTACCTCATATCAGAAAGCTTCTGGACCACTGCGCCCTCTTTCATAATCAGCAGGTTCAGCTCTGGAACACTAAAATCCACCACGGGTCCACTAAAGGCCTTTGGGTGTTCCACTAAAGAGGTGGTGTTTTCCTTCCCAAAACACCAGTTCAACACGGACTGCACCACTGCCGTTTTTTGTTCTACCAAGTTCAACTGCTCCAGAACCTCTATGATAACTCCTGTCCACAGCAAGAGAAGAATGGACTTATCTACCGCGCTTTTCCCTTTTATCATTCGGTTTACTAATATCTGGGGTAGCACTAAAAGTGTCGGCCTCCATTTAATTTCTCTATTGGAGGGAAGCGAGCGTACTGGAAGACCCTCAAAACGACTAGAGAGAATACCCGTCCTGCCGTAGAAGGCTTCTTCCGTCATTTAGGAGAGATACACTACTACTAGTGATAATAATAATAATAAAGAGGGAAAACAAAAAGAAAAGAGTATTTAAGAGAAAATTACAAGACTGGAAACCAGAGCACTAATATTCCACTGACAGACTCACAGGAGTGCTTTTTTGGTAAAATTTAATAAGAAAAAGCGAAATTCTAAAAATTATTTTAGAATAATAATAATAATAATGTTTAGTTCTGTCGTGCTACAGAAACTAGAAAGAATTTCTTTTGAAAAAATGAATAAATAATCATAGCGATAACGACAGAGACTACACTAGTCCAAGTCATCACTTCTGCCTACTCCTCCTTCGTCTGGAGCGGGCGCACCCCCCGGGAAGGGAAAGGAGGGCATTCCACCACCACCAGCACCACCTCCCATCATTTTGGACATGATTTTTTGCATCAGTGGTCCCACCTTTGGATCATTCATCATCGACATTGCGGCGGCAGGGTTGCTCATCAGCTGGGTCAGCTTCGGAGCCACCTCTGGGTCCTGCATCGCGGCCAATATCTCAGGGTCTTGAAGTAGCTCTGCCATTTGGGGAGGGACACCTGGCATCCCCCCTGGGGCGGAGGGCGCCGGGCCAGTGGACTGCTGGGGTCTACGACGTTCTTCTTCCCGTTTGCGCTGGTTCTCTTCTTCCTGCTGTTTTTTTCGGAGTTCCCGCTGGTGTCGGGCGTTAAGTCGATTCTGAACGAAACGCATAATCTCGTTGATGTTATCGTCGTAGTCCACCGCCTGGGCTGCGCTCAGGTCTTTGAGAGCGTCCTCCCAGCGCCCCAGGTGGCGGTTGACCGTTCCCCGCACCCTCAGTGCCCGAACATTTTGCGGGTTGATGGCGAGGGCACGATTGGCGTCGTGAAGAGCCGCGTTGGGCCGACTATTCTTCAAATAGTAGAGGCTTCTCAACCCCCAATACATGGCGTTGTTTGGAGTGAGCCGCAGGGCGTCAGACATTTTCGCGATAGACTCATCGTATTTATTGTCAGACGCCAGAGACATTGCCTCTCCTTTCAGCTCCATAGCCTTTTCCACAGACTCGTCACTTGGCTCTCCCTCTAGGGAGGGGATTTCCACTGCTGGCTCGGCTTCCAGCGTCCACCGTTCGTCATCCTCTTCGCTTTGTTCCTCCGTCGTAGTAGTAGGTGGTGCGGTAGCCTGAGAGGGAAGTTGTGCTCCGAGGGACTCCACCCACTGCTTCAAAGGAAGCAGTTCCGGGGAATGAATAAGATCAGCGTTATTGCGCAAGGCGCCAACTACACGAGTTAGAGCCTCCAAGTCAGACGAAGAAAAAGAGGACATTTTAGTTGAATAGGCTAATAGATGATAATCATAATCACAAAAAAAAAAAAGAAAAGAAAAGGGTGTTGGTGCAAAAAGTGAATAATAAGTTGAGAAATTCTATACGTAAAAATACAGTAGTAAGAATTTGTTGTGTGGAGATTAAAAAAAAAAGTTTCCAGCTCCCCGCCTTTCTAGACCGCTTCTACACACGGCGGTTGCTCCTCTTGTGCATAAAGAGGGGGGTTATCTTGCAGAGAAAGGGATGTCTCTCTCTCCTCAGCCTTATTCGTCTCGATAGTCTGGTCGCCGTCCGCAGCCTTTGGAGTGGCACCTTCCGCGTCTGGGGGAGCCAATCCAAACGCCTTTAGCGTTCTAGACCGCTTTGCGTCGTAAATATCACTGGGAACATTCACTTTTCCAAATACGCCGTGTATCACCACCTCTTTCTTTCCCCGCTTCACTCGCTTGCTGGCAATCTCGGACCCATACAAATCTAACATGGCTGTTTTCGGGTCCGTCTTGGGAACCTCCGTGGACACCGTCTCTGGGACTTGAGGCGAAGGAGTACTACCTTTTTTCTGACCCTCCTTTTTGGAGTATTTTCCATACCGAGCGGCTTTAAACGCCGTTTTGTACACTACATCCACCGTACTAGAAGCAAACGCCTTCTCCACATACTTTCGTTTGATAAAGGCAGACACAAGGTCATCGTTACTCGTCGGCGAAATGGACTCGGAGGGATCAAGATTTGCCTCCCACAGTTTATTGGCCTCTGTGTTGCCTATCATCCGCATCAGCGTCACTTCCGAACTACTCCATGCGTCTAAACTAGTACTTTTAACTTTCGATACTTGAACCCCCAACGAGCGATGTACGCCAGAACACCGCAAGCAAACAAATATACCTAGATTTACTACTGCCCATCGTGTACCCACTTGCTTGCAATCTGCACACACATTGTTGGAAGAAGAAGCACATATTTGTTCAATGGCATCTCTGTTCGCCGCAGCGATGGAATCAGCAGACACGACTTCGTCCTTTGGGTCGTCCTGAGACTTCTTTTTGGACTTTTTCTTCTTTGACGAGCGTTCGACCTCCATTACTAATGCGTGTAGCGGGAAGAGGGGGGGGGTTAAAAATGACAAAAAAAAAGGAAAAGCAAGAATAGAAAAGATAAAAGTGACCAAACGAAAGAGAAAACATGAATATATCCACTTTGAATAATAAAGTTGAAAGGCGAAATATATATAAAAACAATAGTCAAAAACTTCGACGTTAAGCAACGATTTTGACGTTAATAGTATCCCCAGTGCGAACCCCATCCCAGTTCGCCACTAATGTGGAAGAGTCTGTCGGTGTAACGTCCTTGGGAGGAAACCCTGCACCTAGTAATTTCACTTTGGAAGGGTCGACATTTTCAACCGACGCAAAATACTGAATAATGGAATCCACTGTAACGTCTTCTCGGACACAGAGAGTGAGGGTTTCTAGGGAAGAAGGGTAACGAAACCGGAGGGTCTTGCCTGTTTCACCAACCAGTGACTCTAATTCTATTTTTGGTACTGCTGGCGCTTCAGGAACTGGTTCTGTCACTGGAGGAGTCGCCTCAGGTTCCGTTACTTGTGGAGTGTCGTCGTCCAGTAAACCGAGCTGCGTCTCCATGTACTGTTCCACACTACCGTACTCCGATATAAACTCTATTATCTGGCTAACAATGGAGCTGGCATCAATAGCGTGGTGTTTGTCTCTTTTTATGGTAATCCCTCGCTCTCTAAAACGAGTCAAAGGGTTGATAATTTGAAGAGAGGGTACCGGTTCCTCTTGAAGACCATACTGTGACACAACCGCCCGTCCGTACGGGGTATCTACGTTTACCTGGTGACACAGCATGCTAGACAGCGTATCCTTCACCACCTCGTTGTGCCACACATCTCTCGACAAGCAGGAACTCTGAAAGGAGTTGTCGCTCAAGGATAAAATAATCCATTTTTTATCTTGGCTCGCCACTCTGCACAGTTTGTCCAGGCCGTCTACATCACAATTTACATAGTCCGGTAGAGTAAAGAGATTCTCCAGCTGTTGCTTGCGATTGGATGGGGTAGGCTTAGAATACGAAGGCGCATCCACATCAATAACGGAATTCGGAACTGTGTGATCCCCTGTGCGATCCTCCACCTGATACCGATACGGCGCCTCTTCCACCTTTTCTACGTTAGTCGGAGGATTAACTACTGCAGGTGGCACAACTTCTGCGGGTGGAACGACTTCTACGGGTGCATCGTGATCCGAAGAGTACAGTGCTAAGGCGAACTCCAAGTTAAAATTGGTACTACTCAGGTAGGAAATCGCCTCTTCCTCCGAGCATCCTACGATGGCCATCATGTTCTGTACGACGTCACCGTCATCCGCCATTGTCGTTAGGATGAAAAATAAAAATAAAGAATATTAGTAACCTTTAACAGAAAGACAAAGGGAGAGAAAGCACGCACAGAGAACGGGAGAGAAGGAGAGAAAAAAAAGTAAGAGATGTCCAAAGAACAACAGCAAGAAATAATAAAAAAAAAAAGTCTATTCCCATCACTAAAAAAAAAAATAAAATTATCTTTTGTTTGTTTGTTTTCGAAAAGGGGCAACACAAAATATAATGGTACATTTGTTTTTGTTTTTTGTTTTGTTGTTGTTTTTTCTGTTTGCTACAGAGCAGAAAAGTATTCCAGAAGGCGAGACCGTGAGAGTTCCTCCTGCTGAAGGAGTAGCTGTCGCTCCCGTGGCTCAGTTCGAGAGAGGAGTGCATGTACACTTAAACTAAGCAAAGTATGGGGATCCACACCAGTCAACTCCAAAACCCGCTTTTGTGATTTCTTTTGTCTATACTTGAGATAGGCCGTTTCAATACAGCTTACCGCGAGTGCCTCTTGTTTCTCATGAAGCAACCCGAACACCGGATTGGACGTTACTATTTGGTGGGTGAGGTGTGAATACTCTTGAGCAATTCGATTTCTGCACGTTTCCTCCTCCACTAGGAGGTGGAGTGCGCCGCAATCGAGGAAATGGACCCATTTCTGTAGGTACGTTTCCCCGAGAGTTTGGTGGCAGGAGGCGGAGTGGTTTTGCCACATTTCCATCATCCCGTACCAGTGTTCCACCAGAGACTTTCGGTGAAAGTAGTCATCGCTACCATGTAAAGAATATACACTCATTAGCACTGTGGTTCCAAAACGCCAGTGCGATGATAAGTAATACTCTGAAATTTCAGTTTTTAGCTCCCAAATCTCCTCTTCACTTCGCACGGTTGCACACCGTTTCAGTCTTGAAACCACGTTCACCACCTGCTCCCACTCACAGTAGAGGGAGGCCCACACCATAGACTCTTCCGCACAGACCCGATCCCTCGAGGCGGACTCCTCCTTCTCCAAATAGTGTACGACTGAAGTAAATGCACTGTGACATAGCAACTTGTGTATCTCCTCTTGTAAACACCACCGACGCCTGGCTTCGGATTCTTCCACCCACAGTGCATGAACAATCGGTGTCACGACGTGGCGGTAATACGACTCACAGTACGCGACCGAAATATCAGTGGATTCCCTTTCTTCCCCCTTTACGATAAACAGCCGAGAACTTCCCTCTTCACCGAATAAGTAGTTTTGCAGGGTTTCAAAGTACGCAAACATTTCTTTTTCAATGTTGTGCTCTTCCTCTTCAAGTTGATATTTCAAGTCGTTTAGCGCCTTCTTACCCTTCGTAATTTTTTCAGCGTCCCGTTTAGCTGCGATTTCTCGACCCACCAGTCGGTGGCTGTACGACGCGCCTATTCGTCCTTGGCGGTGTTGGCGGTACGTCGATTGAATTATCCTCGCCGCTCTTTCCCTCTCTTGCTGCTCCACCTCGTTTACCACATCAATTGGGATCCGTGTTTCGCACTCCTCCAATTCTTGAAGGGTGGAGGTCCAGCTCCCCTCTATCGTTTGACGCGTAAGAGACTCATACTCGGGGAGAAGCGACAGTTGCAGTTGTACCTGCTCCCTTCTCAGATCCGCTTCAAACTCGACACATTGCTGAAAAAAGTATTCCGACATCATTCCCAGAGCGGCTTTCAGCAGTAAGATACGCGCAGCTTCTTCGCTGCTTTCCACTTTGCGCCTTTTTTGACGTTCCTTCTCTAGTAAAAACTCTGACTGGATGGCTAAAGGGGCGGAAAGTGGCGCCTCAAATGCATCGTCCTCCACCCGAACGGACAGTACAGAAGTGAGTGGTTTCTCTTGCTGCATCGTTTGCGCTCTCCAGTAAACCAGTCTTTCTAGGTGAAGCCGTCTGTCCAAGTTTTTTTTGGTTCACCTCCCACCGTTGTCGGTTCTCCTCTTGCAGTTGCAGAAACTCATCCTTTTTCGTCCTTCAGAATACCATTTCTAAGGTAGGATTCCGCTGACTCTATTTCTAAAATCGTCTGTGAGACGCGTGCGGCGTTGTCTTCTACGCTACATTGTGCCGCCATCTCTTCTTGTAGACGCTTTTGGCGTTGTGCACGAACGAAGCGCTGCAGTTGAAAATAAGTACTGGAAGCTGCCCTGTTGTTCTCCTCCACAGGGGCTGCGGCGGCTGCAACAATGGCGGTGGTGGGGGGTTGGTTCGAGAGACTCTTTCCAAAGGCAATGACCCGTTGTAATTTTTTTTTTCTAAGGTAGTTCAAAATGTGATTCCAATCGCTACCCTCCAGTATCGCACGTCGTGCTTCGCTTTCCTCCTCCCTAATAAGGCTACGCACTTGGTGTTCTTCGGTGAACAGTTTTTCCTGAAAAGGGACTAGAATAAAGGTGACGTAATGGATGCCTGCGAGTTCGTTTATCGTTTGCCATTCCTTCGCTTCATCTGAAGTAATCAGGTGTCGAAGAAACGCCTCCTGGTGATCCACCTCTCCGTTATTAGAGTCCATCTGTGCCAAATGAAATTTTGACTTTTGATAGTAGCTCGGTAAACCCCTCAATGACGTGTGACCTTCTCCGTTATTCAAGTCAAGAGACCCAAACAAATTGGACTCCCTCACCGAGTACAGTAGCCCTAGATACCGCCGTCGTTCCTCATTGTCACTGTAGTCCTCCGGTCCCCTTTGGTCCGTATTGCGTAGGGAGGGATCTACACGAGGTAAACCCCCAGTGGAGGACCTTTTAAGTCCGCTAGAAACTCTCACCAGTGAACTGTTATGGGAACGTCTAGAAGAAGAAATAGGAGGTAAATCATACATGTTTCATCCACCCAACAGGAAGAGAGAGCTACTAGAATTGGGACATACAAAAATAAAAAAAAAGGAAGAGAGTGAGGGGACAGAAAGTATAGATGTATATATATATATATATATATATATATATAAGGAGGACAGAGCGGAAGCAAAGTAGTGCATAAGAGAGAAAAAAATTGCACTAATCAGACCTCTCCTCAGAAACCATTAATGGGTCAAGTGACAGTAAAAAAAAAAAAGTACTACTGTGTTTAAAAAAGAAAGGACTATTTGTGAAATGGTTTTCAAGACAGTTACCACTTTGGCGAGGAGGGCCAGCGTTGATCTCTCGGTTCCTTGACTTCTCTCTTTGCCACAGGGTACTGTACGGATCGGTGCCAGTCAGGATCTTCCGTCATGGTGGCTCTCTTAAACAAGCGACGACATTCGTTTTCAGTGCACGAGAGTTCTTTGCACTTACTAGGAAGAACATTCTCTTCAAACCACTTCCACTGCTCGTTACACTCCTTCAAGTAGGAAGGCTCACCGGTCTCTTTCCACCAGTTCATCGTTTCTAACCATCGGAGTCGATTTTGGTGAAGTTCACTTTCCTTGTGAGTCTCGTAGTCTTGCTTATAGCGAAAGCGCACGTGGCACAGAGCACAGCTTGGCTGGTCCCCAAATTGCCACGTGTCTTTACCATTGTGGGGAATTCTGCTACTACGACGGTCAATCCACTTACTTTTTTTCCTAATACGAATAAGACGGCCCGCAGCGGAGGCGGTGGAGCTGTTTACCGTTGTAACGGGAGCCATCCACTTCCATGACAACCTCAGCATTTTGACTCTAAAGAAACTGAAATTGCAGTAAAGGGGGTTTCGGAAAGATAAAAAAAAGAGGAAAGAAAGAAAATCAAAGTATAGGGGTAACCTTTCAAAAAAAAAAAAATCCACTTCCCGAATATTAAAGGGAAAAGGGACACAAGAAAGGCAATAGTAACAATATATATATATATATATATATATTCATAAACAAAAAGAAAGAATAAAGAAAATAATAGATATTGATAAAGGAAAGAACGCGAGCGAAACGCCGCCTTCAAAATCAAAGAAACACAGAGATGGATTCATCTTCTGCACAATTATGATTATAAAGAGTGAATTTATAAGTGATAAAAAAAAAAAGTAAACGAGAAAAAAAGAAAGGAAAAAAAAAAAAGCTGTTAAAGCGGTATGGTGCCCCAATTGATGGAAAATTGAGACACTCTTTCGTACCACCATTGCGCCGCCTTTCGTTGTACCTCACTGAGTTCTGGAGTAGTAGAATGGTCCTCCTCTACACTCACAGTGGTCACCAGTGGGGTCGTAGTGTCCTCTTGTGGTGGTACAACTTCAGCGGGCGCCGTCGGCGACTCGGTAAGTAATTTGTAGTGAAACCCGGAGTGTTTTTTGGAGCGTGGTTTTTTGCACTCTACCTCCTTGATACCAAAGAATTTGGTACAGGGCATTTCGGTGGGGGAAATAAACATCCAGTCAAAGGAGCTCAACTTGTTGTGAGTCTCGTCCGCACACAGATCGCACTGAAACGTATTGTTGAGAATCTGATAAAAATCCACTAACGCGTTCAAACTCACAATGGGTAATTCTGTTTTTTGGGACTTTATCGACGCAATCATTTCGTCATCAACAACAAGGGTAGCCACAAAGTGAAAGTGAAGTGGTTTTTTGTCATTCTCCTGGATAAAGAACCCGTTGGCAATTGGGTGATCGAGGCGGTAAAAGGTGTCGTTAGAAACCGATACCACCTCTTTGTGATTCTTGGGAATTATTTTGGTGATCAAACGTTTACTGGTGATGGGTGCCCCTATCTCCGAGGCGTAACTTGGCGAAAGAAAGGCCGGAAGTCTCGCCGTTTTCTTGTGAAAAGGGTGTTTCAGCGGTTGAATTCGTTTCCCAACCGCACACGCCTTCCACAACCACGGCTCCTCAAAACTTCGCAGAATGAAATCCGAAACGTTAATAGGTTCATTACGTGTGGTGGTGATAGGGTCGAGGGAGGGTATGGGACAACGAGCAACAGCAGTCGACTGAAAAGGTGCCCTTTGTAAAAGGAAAAAACGGGAGTTTCGGAACATGAAGGAGCTCTAGAAAAGAAAACGCTAATACACAAAAATAATAAGAGTAAAAAAAAAAAAAAGGTAGCGAATAGAAAGTAGAATAAATGGAAAGTGACAGAATAAATAGTTAAACGAAAATAAATAATATCAATAGTAGAAACAAAAACGCAGTACATATATATACACGCATATATTACATAACCCATGTGTCCCACATGGAATCCTTTTCTGCTCTGTTGTTCTTGCTGTTGTAGTGAGTTTTATTCGGGGGTAGAATAAACCAAAACAGGTGAAGGGGTGAAATTGATGTGTACAGGGTACCCATTTGTTGGAGTCTCCCAGCGTAACTTAACCATAGTAATGTCATTGTTACAACGCTAACTAGGCTGTTTTCCGTTCTTGGACAAACGGGTTTGCTTCGGTGTCTCGACGGTTCTTATACTTTCCGCGAGTCGGAGCACGGTGGCCTCCTCCTTCTTGTTGACCACCACTTGTCTTGCTGGCATACGCGGGATCACAGAGACTACAGGGGCCACAGAGACTACCGTTTCGCTCGTGATGGATAACAGTTGCAGGAGGTCGTCACTACGAGTGTCTGAGGGCGAATGCGCGCCGGTAGCATAGTCTTCGACGAGGGGGCTGGATGGGCTCAACAGCAAAGCCTCCGTCGCACCTCCCGCAGGGGAGAATAATGGGTGCTTTGATAAACTCTCGGCGGACGGTCGGTGGGAAACCTCTCGGGTAAGGATGTTGGAGCACAGCTGCTTCCACTCAGTGTACTCCTCTACCGACAAATCACCGGAAAACTGCTTCAACGGCGGGAATGACAAGGGCTGTGAGAGTACCGCTCCATACATTTCGTGCGTAGTGCGCGCCGCAAACGGAAGTTGACCAAATACCATACAGTAGATCAGTACGCCGAACGACCACACATCGCTCTTGGGGCTACACTCCAAATTGATCAATTCAGGGGCAACAAAGGCAGGGGTGCCCACAGCACTGCGCCCCACCACTTTACCAAAGGCATTAATGTCAGGCGGAACGTAGAGAGAAGAGTCGGCCGATATTTCCGGCCATTCGTCTTCCCGGATCGACCGCATCGCGTTAAAGGCTGTTATCCGTTGAAGACTCGAGGAACTCGTCCCTTGAGAGGGGGGCGTGACGAATTGGTAGTCTTGTGGAAATACTACCGCCTCCCCAAAATCTATCAGTAGGGGCTTGTCATTCTCAGTGAGCAAGACGTTGTCGGGTTTGATGTCGTTGTGCACCACACGCGAAGCGTGCATGTAGCACAACGCACTCAGTAGTTGGGTTGCATAGTCCACTACTTTAGAGAGCGGGCGTACGGTATCGCAGGGAATACAAGAGCGTGAAGCATCGTAGTTGTGTACCTTAAAGATGGGTCCGTTGGGAGCCAGCTCCGTTACCAGGTAAATCAATCCCTCATCATCGTCATTGATAACCTCCATAATACTCACAATGTTCGGATGTTTTAGACGTCGCAAAATCCTAATTTCTCTTTCGACGGCAGAAAGCAAACCCCCAGAATGGATCGCGGATTTCATACCAGAAATCCCACCGTCCTCCGCTGTTAGAAAGTTGACGCGCAGCGAAAAGTCAGAGAGTATATCCGTCTCTGAATCCTTCGGTGCACGAAGATTATACACCACCTTGTTGGACCGTTTCATAGCCTTGATTGCTACACGGGTTTTAGTAATCGAATTTATTCCCAAATAAACGGTAGCCGTCACCCCCTTTCCTAACTGTTGTACTACGTAGTACTGATTAACGGTGTCAAAACACGTCACACTGCCCTGATTGGTAGCAGAAATGGAATATTTAGCGTTTCGAACAAAAGACGTATCCGCTTCCGCCACCTCTTCGCTTTCAGACTCCAACGGAAGTACAGAAATCATTTTCTCGTTATCGTCCTCTTCAAGAAATTTTAAGGTCCGAATGTGTAAATCGTGATACGCACCGTAAAGCTGGAGCAGTGTGTCCGAAAGAAACCGTATCGCTAACTCCTTTTCAGGATCACTGTGCGAGGTACTGCATGCTATTTCGGTTTTCTCGCTGACTACGTCCACGAACTTATCTTTCACCATCTTGGACTCCTCCTTTGACCGATTCTCCGACACGCTAGTGGAGGTTAACGGAGGGTGGCTTTCAACTACTGAGTTCTCAAAGACCCCTGAGGGGACACTCACTACGGAGGTTCTCCTCTCCCGTGCAGTTATCGCCTCAATGTCAGTCAGATGCTGAACTGTTTGAACAAAACGTCGCAAGTGTTTTTCCATTTCATAATCTCCCCCCGAAGGCATTTACATCTAAAGAGTAGGGTTTGTTTTTGCAAAGCTGTAAAAAAAAAAAAAGCGTGCGAAAAGGAAGTTTGTACGCTTTGTTATGTTGTTTTCTTCCCCTTTCAGGGTACAGTAAGAAAAAAAAAAATGAGGAGGGGTGAATGTGTATGGCACGAAAAAGAGTAACAATAACACAAACAACAACACCACAGTAATATATATCTTTCGAAATGATTTACTGTATCAAACTGTCATTCTATGAAAGTCTAAATTCTAGTGGATTGCAGTCGTCTAGCAATACTCAAGACACCACTCCCTCCCACCCGCTTTTAGGAAACCCACGATATCCCGATGGTGATGGTGCCCTGTGGGTGTAGTGTCTCAGTTTTTTGGATGGAGGCCTGTACCGAGCGCAGCAGCGGCTGAAGTGGTACTTCTACTATTCCTATATTCGTCTGTATATCCTTGACCGTGTTATCAAAAACGACAAAGGTAACAGTCCCGTGAAGGAGAAAGTACACCAAATCCCGGTCCACAATGACTCGGTGGTCCACGGGACTGGCGTCAAAGACGGGGTCCGTGGTAACCGACTTACTCACGGGATAGACTACTGTGTCCCGTATGCAGCACAGCACCCCTTGCGGTCCTTGCGCTGTGTAGAACACATACGGCTGGGGTGGCGTAGTGCCTTGGGAGATCAACTGTTCGCACTTGAACACTTGCACCCTTAAAAACCGCACCGACCGCAGCGCCGTCATGGCGGCCATCACCTCTGCACTGGAGAGCCCACCCACCTCCTCGAACGGTGCACCCAAGAGAACGGGGAGCATTAAGCGAGTACAAGCGAATTCCACCACTAATCGACCGATGAGGTTACCGTCTCCGTCGACGAGCAGAAGGACTTCTTCTTGTGACATTTCTCTCGCAGAGATGAGTGCAATGCCACTCAGTTCCCCCATCGCTATAATCGTACTCGTTTTTCCCTTCGCACAGTGTAATTGAAACGTAAAGGTGGTCCGTTGCAACTCAGCGACCGTGACCCTAGTACGGTCCAAATCGGTGTATTGAAAATGGATATCCACCGGCTCCTGAAGAGAGTGTACTAGTGGAGACAGCATAGTGTCGTACTCTAAAAGGCCGTCTACGGACAAAAACAGACTAACAGGGGACGAGAAATCCTTAATGTCTAACGTCTTCAAGATAGCGGGTTCGAATTGAATTTCTCTCACGTAGAAACTAATACTTCCGTTGGACTGGTTTGCCGAGTCCGTGGCGTTCTTCACGGCAGTGCGGTAGGTTTGTAATTGGTGTTTTGCAAACACTGTCTGCACATGGCGCAGGCGATTTCTCATTTCCATATTTTCCTCTAAAAGCTCATCTCTCTCTTGAGACAGTTTCATGATTGACTCCCTACCTTTTTCGACTTGTTCATTCATTTGTTGACATCGGGTTTCAGCCAGCTCCAAGTCTAACGCAGCAGAAGACAGCGCCTCCTCTAGCTGTGCCTTTTCCCAATTATCATCCCACTGAAGTGCTTCGTAGAGTTCCATCGCCTCTTTTCCTTCCTCTTTCGCTTTGCCGTCGACACTCTTTTTGTCCTCGGAGCGCTTCTTGATGGTGGCAACCGCAAGAGCCCGGTGTATTTCATCGTCATTTAGCTCAGTAGAAGCCCGTCCAGCGTATTCTAATTGCGCGGCGAGCTCCGCCCGCTCCTTCTCCACCTTCGCCGTCTGTGACTTGTAGAGCGAAACATCGTTTTGCAAATTCTCTATTTTATTCTTTGCGTCATCGAGTTCCCTACGTAGTTCAAAAAGAGACTTCTCCTTTTCCCGCCTCGACGCATCGGCCTGGTCCCGCATTTCCTGCAGCTCATCAATCCGAGACTGTAACTCGCGACGTACTGCCGTCTCCGTCTCTCGGTTACAACGGTTCAGGGAGTCTACGGATTTTAGCAAGTCCGCCTCTAGTTTAATGATCTCTTCGTTGCGTCGTTGGAGGGTGAGCTCCGTTTCGTCCAATCTGGCGCACTTTACCTGCAGGTTGCTCTTTTCCTGCTCGAGAATAAAAATCTCCCGCTTTACCTCTGCTAGAGTGGTATGAGCTGTTTTCAGCTCCTCTACTAATCTCCCACACTCCCCTTTTAACGTCTCCACCTGTCCTTGGGCGTATTGGAACCGACTCCCAAGAAGCGAAATTTCATTCGTTTTGCTCCGCACTTCGTTTTGCAGTTCCACCACCTTGAGAGGGTCTACGGAAGCCGCGGACTCTTCGTTGTGCTTTTTTTCTGCCTCGTACAGACGAATCTGAAGGGAGAGTGCGTCATTCTCCTCTCGCAGTTTTTTTGTAGATTCCTCGAACTCGTGCTGCAGACGTTGTCTAATTTCTGCGGTTTGGGCCTGAACAGACGACACAGCACCGGGAGAAGGAGACGAACCCAAAGCGGAAGAATAGAGCGTAGGCGGTTCGCCAGAGGAAAACCGTTGCAAATTCTGGTGCGCTAATTGGAGCTGATCCCGTACATCCACTAACTCGGCGTCCTTTTGACGTGACTCGTTGGTCAAGTCGATCACTCTCTGTCGAAGCAGTTGAACTTCGTCTTGTGGGGCGGAGTAGGCACTGTCGAGACGGGATTGAAGTTGTCGAATTTCTTCTCGAGCACTAGCGAGTGCCGCCTGACACTGCTCCAGCTCTGGAGAGACCGAGGTAGAACTTCGATGAAGAGAAGCGGACACGACGGAAGTTCTTGCGCGGGTGGATTTGGTCGATGGGATAGAAGGAAGACGGCCGGAGCCGGACATGGACGCTACTGGTGTATCCGCCGTGAATGGTTGAACACGACGCCAGTCTTCGACCAACTTTTGAAACTGCGCCTTTACCCGTTTCAGCTTCTCCTCTAATTCGTTTCGCTCCTTCTTGAGGTGTTCATTCTCATTTTGAACTCTATGAAGTCGATCTTCTAAATCTTTAGGGTTCAGCGAAATTGTACTTCGCCGCATCAAGTCTAAAATATATAAAAGCAATTAAAAAAAAAAAAAACTCTTTTTAGTAATTAGTTTTCAACACAAAGAAAATAAAAGAGAAAAGAGAGAGGAAAATAAATAGAGGAAATTGTCGAAGTGTAAGTGAAGATACTGACAGTTGAAGAGAAAAAAAAACAAACATACATTTTTGGCACCTGCACAAACGAATTTTTTTTTAAAAAAAAAAGGGAAAGTGACAGCATAACACTTCACTGCCGCGGCTCGGGGCGCATTTGTAGTGGCTTTCTCCAAGAAAGATCGTCCGCTCGCGCCGTTTTTCTTTCCCTCTCCTCATTGGCCATTTGTTTGCTAAGATTTGCCTGATACTTTCTTTCCTCTTCCTGAATAATCAACGCATTCGCCCTTTCCTCCTCCGTACCGTGTAACCTCCCGCTACCGTCCTCTAGTTCCGCGTACTGTACGGAAATCACTCTATCTTTGAACACCTTTTCATGCATCTCTTCTATCAATTTATCACTATAGGCAAAATCCTTGTAGGAGAGGATCACCACCCCTTTAAACGCACCCAACGCGTTTCGTTTCATTCGTGGGGGGACGGCAAACGGGCCGAATTGTTCAAAGAACTGAGTGATTTCATACTCCGTCACATTCCTATCCACGTTACGGATAATCACCTTTGCCCCTATTTCGTAGAGGGAGACGTGACTCCCCGAAACGACGGATCTCACCCCCAGTTCCCGCTGGCGCAGGTCGGTGGAGGCGTGCGAGACTTTCACCGTTTTACCAAAGAGACTAAACTGATGACGAGAAAGACACTCGTAGCAGTACTTTGCGTCCTCGCTACACTTGAAGTCTACGTAGCAAAACGGTTGACGCTGCACCTCGCCAGTGGCGGTGGTCACTACAGGCCAACTAATGTTATATATGGGACCGAACTGCACACAGAGCTCGTGGACGAGTAACTCGTTGCACTGTTCAGAGAGATCGGAAAAACAGACTCGTTTAAGGTCCTCCCGTTTGTAACTAGCCATTTTCACTACAATAACAGAGCTTCACTAATAATTCCTTTCTGTTTAGTTGGTTGATTTGTTTTATTGTGGTGGTGGTTAGCTCACTTTCGAGACGCTCTAAAGTACTAAGAGACAGAAAGAAGGGAGAAGGGATAAAAAAAAAAAAAGAGAGAGAGAGTAAATGTTTGTCTCCGACCAACATCATTATCAACAACACTATCGTTTCCCCCATCACGGTGTACAAAAACAAGTAAATAAACACGTCGGAAAAGCAACACGGTGATCGGAGCAGAAATAATAGTTTTTTCTTGTTCCCACCCTTTCCCTTTCTTTCTTCCTTTTTTACAGCACTTTATTAAGAATGCCTATTATACTTTTCAAATCCTCCTCCTCAAAACGAGATAGGGAGGGAATCAGAGTCAAGCATTCGTCGACGCTTTTGGGCACTAAAGTACCCAACTGCACCACCTCAAATTTCATCATGTATTCCTTTCTTAACTCCTTCACCTTTTCCTCTGTCCTGCCGTACGAAATGATATTTCCCTCGTCATCCGTGACAATATTGTCTAGGGCGGTGTTTGGGGTCTCGGTGTCGGCTCGTAGGGTGAGCTGGTGCTGGGAAAGGTCCTTCAGGCAGGACTCTGAGGCGCAGGCGTCCTGCATCCATTTCAATTCACCCATACACGCATCGATCATCTGTTTCGCCTCACCATTTGTGCCTGACATTACACCTATTTGTTGGAGATACTTGTACACTGAGGGGTACGAAACGGGCTCAGCGTGCCTAAAAATCGTTCCCAAGTCTCCTTCGCAGTAGTTTTCCACCATTTTTTAACACTGTTACTCTCTTTTTATTATTATTTCTACGTTTTACGGAAGGGGAGGGAAAAAAAAGAGAAAGTAGTAGAGAGTTTTGAAAAGGAAAGAAACAAAAACAAGCAAATGATGCTAATAATGAAAAAAAAAAAAATCAACCAATTACAGTAGTGTTACTCGTACCGAAAAGAGAATGTAATCTAAAAAAAAGGTATATATAAATCTAATAGAATTTGGGCCGCGTATTATTATAAACAGAGTACTTGGGGGAAGGGACGGGCAGTCGGGTACCCACTACACCCAAGTTTAGCTCCTCTTGGGATCTCGGGTCGGGCCTCAGTAGCGGTATAGACGGTCTACGAAGTCCACTGCGAATGGTAGGGAGCGATGGAGGGGGCGCGAGGGCAGCAAGAGGGGTTGCCGATATCGGTCGGCTAGGCCGGAGAGGTCCCTGTACAGGGGCGGTGTGGTTGAAAGAACCTCGCCGACGCTGTTTACTGGGGGAAGTTACAGTGGTCGTTCTCAGGTAAAGATTATTCAAGAACCGTTCTGCGTAGGGGGTCTTTTTGTGCACCGTAAGACTATTGCGACTAGGCTGAGTTCGGTTACGGTAACGCGAATGAATCGGAAGACTACCCACCGTCGACGCTGCCGTCCGCTCCGGAAGTCTTCCAGCCTCGTAGAACCGCACAGAGGAAGAAGGAGATGTTGCCTCGCTATTTGGGACGACGTCCGGTGGCCGTTTACCCTCCGCTCCTTCCGGTTCAACCACCCCATCCGATTTTGGAGAAGCGTGTGGGGTAGAAATGTGAGAAGGTGAATCGTTTGGAGCACAAAAAGCACGCGGTGCCTCAGGAGTATCGTCAGCCGTGGGTACCGGTGGTTCCTCCGCCCCCATACGGTCTGCCGTGGGGGCCTTTTCGGTCTCGGCAGTGGGGGCTAAAGTAGGGAGAACCACCGAATCCGAGGTAGCTTCTTTCCGGTTTCCTTCGTCCTCTTCCCCTTCATTCAAGAGCCGTGCCAGATAGGACAAAGAAGAAGTGGTTCCTGGGGTTTCACTACACTGGATAAGAAAGTCTAGCACCGTCTGGACACCACTGCGTTTTACGGTGTGATGTGGGAGAGTCGTACTAGTGGGATATTTCTTTACCAAAGGAGGGGAACCACTTACCCCATCATTTCGGTCCGTGGAGGATGGAGGGGTAGGCGACGGCAGGCACTCGTCCCCTTCTGGCGATCTCACCATCCTCTCTTCGACGGTTTCTGTTTCTTTTTTCGCTGTGTGCGGAGTGGCGGGGTCCTCGTCGCTACGGACTAAAGTCACCAAAGAGGACAAGGTGCTGTTCTCTACCCCAGAGGACTCCAGAAGAGAAGCCAAAACACCTAGAAACGTTGTCGGCTGGGGTTGCACGGAGGTCGTCCCCTTGGAGGGGGGTGAGGGGATATTATACACTGTTTCAACTGGGTTGGGGTACAGAGATAGCTCCGGACTACCAGGGATCACGGCAGAGGCTAGTAAAGGTAAATCACCGAGGGTGACTTCCTCAGAGTCAAAGTGGGGCAAGTTTTCTTCATCCGCGTCATCATCGGTAACGGTCATCTCGGCAAGTTTTTGGAGGAAGGGGAGCTTTTCATTGCTGTCAATATTGACCAAGAAGAAAAGGCTCATTATTTTAGTGAACTATTTTTATTCATCAAAATCTAAGGAATAATAATAATAATAATAATAATAATAATAATAAGAGAAGAGAGAGAAAGAGTTCCCAAGAATGCTACTTTGTACTCAAAGAAGAAAGAGAAACAAATAAACAAAAACAAAGAAAAAAAACAAGGGCTGGAAATGATTCGAAACACAGTGGAGAAATATATACGTTTGCAATTCGAATTTCATTACTTTTAGAAAAAATAAATAAAAAAAGAAGGATTTACAGTTTTTGAATTTTTTTCTACGTTCTTTTGTAATTGTTCTAACCTTCAAGAATATTATTTCATAAGAGGATATTTTTTTTTCTCGCTCTTTCTTCTTATCGTTTTGTGTTTTATTCCCCGTTATTGTCCTCCATCTCTTCCAAGTTGAAGCTGTTGCATCAGGAAACAAGGAAGAGCAATAAAAACTCAACTTTAAGTAAATACGTACATACGTAAAAGAAAGGGGGGGTCCTAGTTGTCAGAAGTTAAGAGAGACATTAATTGTGACATGGGATTCGATGTCGAGTTGGGCTCCTTCGTAAAATTCATTGCATAGCCATTGGTTGGCACATAGTTGTTGGGAGTACCTCTACTACTAGGGTTTGAGCCCGTCAGGGCAAAGAAGCTGGAGTCGCGGTTTAGCGCCGCGGGATTGCCCCCTCCTGCCCCCTCCCCATTTCCAGTAAACAATTGAGCATAGTGGTTAGCCGGCTGCGGCGTCGTAGAGCTAAGAGGAACGGGCTCCCCCGTGAGTTCCTGAAGCAGTTTTAATTTTATTTGTTGCTGGTCGACACCATTTTGCACTTCGTTGGTTGGATTGGTCGTGCGCTGCTGTGTTAACCACTGGAGAGGAGATTCCGGGCACGCGTCTCCGACGCCTATGAGCGGCTCCCCGTTGCTATGCTTTGTCTCGGTACTAAAAGGTACCGCAGGTGGTCGTGCCACACTATTCTTTTTGTCCTTTTCCATCTCCGCTTCCGCGGTCTCCTCCCGTGTGGCCGAAACTTCATTCGACACGCGTGCACTTCCCCACGATGCCTGTGGGGGTAATCCACGGTTGGCACCCGTCTTTGCCTCGGGGGAGCGCCCACTCGCCACCAACGACACCCAAGAGTTCCCTGTATTACCAGAAGCGGGTGGCGTCACGGGCCGTTCTACACTAGAGTTTGTATTATTATTATTATTAGTAGTAGTAGTAGTAGTATTATTATTATTAGTAGTAGTAGTAGTATTATTGTTAGTGGTAGTCGTAGTACTAGTATTATTGGTCGTCGCCGGTGGGGTCGCATTGGGGTTTGACGCAGAGGATGCGGGGTTGGGGTTGGAGGCTACAGCAGGCGCAGAGGCATTACTGCCATTCGCTACATTAAAATAGCTATTCACGTGGGCAAATGTACACGCCGCGTGATTATGACAGGACCCACCTTTCCAATTCAAACAAAGTTTCATAGAAGAGTCCAATTTCCCATCCCGACGCAGCGCAAAAGCGGCTTCACTTCCAGCAGTAGGGTTTAGTTCATCTTCTGAAACTTGAATTGTTTGGTTTTGGGAGATTGACACTATAATATAGTCTGAAACACTCGTAGACTGTAATAAATTTCGCGTAACGTCTATCCCCTTTGCTCGTCCCTGCTTTCTTCCCATTGTAAATTATTTTTATTTTTTATTTTTTAAAGAGTAGTGTGCCTTTAGTTTTTGAAAAAAAAAAAAAACAACGTAATAACGTTTAAAGCCAAAAAAAAAGAACTTTAGTCGTGTTTTCGGCACAAAAAAAAAAAGGAGGGGAAGAAAAAAAAAAGGGTAAACTTACGATTAAGAGCATTAAAAAAAATAGCACCACCTCGTGATCTACATACTATTATGGTTTCTTTTTTTTTTTTTTTTTTGATCCTTAAATGCTTACAAGTATGTGTAGAGATGGTATGTAATGTTAGAAATTAACACTATGTTTTGAACTTTTTTTTTTAACAAAATTGTGAAACACAAGAATGCGGATGGAAAGAAGTAACACCAGAAAAAAAATCCACTAAAGAGTTACTTACTTTTTTTTTCCCTTTTTCTTATTATTATTTATTTCCGCTTCCTGTTCGCCTCATTTCGATGAGTACGGGACAATTCAGACCGTTGGCGTAATCGTCTCCCGTGAGAGAGGGACTTGCGCAGTAGGGCGGCATCCTTCTCTTGAATTTCCTTCTTGTTTACATACTCCACATCCAAATGCCGGCGAATACCGATCTTTGCAATATTTGGATTGTTAACCCCATAAAGTTGATCGTAACGCGTTTCAGGGACGTCATTCATCCAGGTTGGACTGCGCTCATGAATGCTCTTACTTTCCGTAGTGTAGATATCGCCGGCACGAACGTCGTCGATTCTCTCCTTTTCCTTGTTGACAAAGAGCACATCCTCTAACGGCTGCACCATCCATGCACTCTTCTCTGTAAAGAAGGCAGGCAGCTCTGCCGCTGCGACCGGGGCAACGGTGGCGTCGGGCTGTGTGGGGTCTCTGACCGGAGGAACGAGCTTCGTGGTGTCCTTCATCAAGTGAAGATCGTACATCCAACCATTACGGCGACGGAACTCGATAAAGCTAAACTGTTTCACCGCACGGCCCCATTCGTAGAATCTGCTTTTGTGAATCATAAACTTTCGAAGGCTGTCCTCCACTTCGTCAGTGAGCTCTCTAGAAAGGTGTGACACAGGAATACCCAACTCGTCCATTTGACTCAAAACAATGGGCACCTTCTTGCGCTCTATTACGTTCATATTCCCGAACCGCTGCAGGGGTTGACTGACGGGGGAGAGGGAGTGATCCATGATACTACGGAGGTACAACTCGGCAGTCAGGGGGTTGGCACGGGGCCAACGACTATCGAATAAGTGCTGCCATAACCGATCGCACTTGTCATAGGCACGGTCCTCTCTGTGACCCAGCAAAAGGGCGTTGTAACTCCGCACTGAAAGGTGTTCAGAGTGACACTGTTGAAGGTAACGCTGTACGTACTCCGCCTCCTTTGTGTTTCCTGTCAAACTCAATCCGAGGATAACTAACTCGTAAGTGGTCATGGTAGGGGCAATTCCTAGCACCCCCATACGGTCATAAATGGAGTTAGGGACAGCGGCTACGTTACGGAACCCGCAAGTCATCAGCGTCTCCATAAGGGCATTGGTGAGGTGAGAGGCAATC
>JADNSB010000153.1:0-28054 GCA_019695575.1 Angomonas ambiguus | reverse complement strand
CCCCCCCCCCATCTTTTTGTACTTTTTATTTTATTTCCCCTCTATTTTTTTTTTTAAAAGAGGTTATAGCAGCTCTCTCATACATTAAACTTGTTGAAATCACCGATCATGTCCGAAGAAAAGAAAGATGTGCCGCACCCCGAGGAGGGTAAGAAGCCACAGACGAATGAAGGAGGGGAGGATGGCGAAGAGAATGTAAAAGGACAGCAGAAGGTGACTCTTTCTCCCGCTGAGCAAGTACTGGCACTGATAATGGACAGCCAAAAGGTCACCGTCAAGGACACGGACATGGCGAAAGAGAAGGCGGATACAGTCGTGCAGTGGACCAGGCAGGCCATGGCGGAGATGGAGTCTCAGTACTACACTGAACATAACATTAACATTCTGAAGCGAATGGCGGAGACCAGCAGTGAGCCGACGGAGGAAAAAAAGAGTATTTACGATGGAAGTTTGAATATCAATAATATCTTTATGAACCGCTTTAAGGAGTTGGCTTTGACGCTCAAGAAGAAGTTAGACGCGGAGTTGAGCGGGACGTGGCATGTGATCTGTGGTACAAGTTTCGGTAGCAACGTAACCAGTGATAAGGAAATGTTCTTAAACTTTCAGGTCAACACTATTTACTTCTTAGTGATGCAATCCGGTCCACCGGAAAGACCTGTGTTGGACGACGGCAATGCAAAGAATCAAGCCAACGCCACCACCAACGACGCCGATGAGGAGGCATAAAACTTTAATGGAATAGTTGACTGACTAGGAGAAAATAAATGGAAGGACATCAGGAATAATAGTAATAGTAATAGTAATAGTATTTGTTGTTATTATTATTAGGTTTGTGACTTCTGTTTTCTGTGTATCTTTTTTCTTTTCTTCAATTAGATGTTTAAGGACGAAAAAAAAAAAAAAAAAGCTGTAGATGTAAAGCTAAAATTCTCCTTCATGTATCTACCTCAAAGAGGATACGATGGTACCATCGTATTCAAAGTAACGTAACTTTAGATATAATGAAATAATAAAAAATAATAATAATTAAATGAGGGACTGCTTTTAATGGATGGATCCCTTTTTTTTTTATATACCTATCGTTCCTTAACGCTTCTTTTTCCCCTTTTCAAGTTTTTCTTTACTTTCCTCCCCCTTATAGCATACATATCTATCACCCAAGAAGAGACATAAAATCAGAAACATACGCCATAATAATAATGAAGAATCCTAACGAGGGAGAAAAGAATACAAACACCACTTCAAAAGACACTTCTGGTAATCGTGGTAAACTAAAATCCTTTAATAAACAGCGAAGGGTGGTGAAGCCTCGCGAGACACAGTACGATGAAAAGGGCAATTGGATCTCTCACCACGGTACCACCGACGGCTCCGATAATTCCATGATTCCTCATCAGGACCGTATGCGGCAAAAAGTAAACCCAATTTTCGACCGCTATTACGGAGAGGTACAGCAGCTGGGCGCGTCGGTGGAGGACAGTGGGAACCCCTACTACCAGCCCACGGAGGGCAATCTGAGTAAGAAGAGAGAACGGGAGGAGAAGGCGGCGGGCTGGGAGAGAGAGATGGAGCTGTTTCGGACTGACCTCCCCACCACCTTCTGGATCAACGACACAGACCCACTAGCGCCGTCTATTCGGGACTACTTGATAGGATTGCACGAGGCCCAAAAAAAGGAGATGGGAGGAGCGGCATCAGGGCCGTTAATACTGGAGCCCATCCCCTGGTACCCTTACCCTTACTACGCATGGCGCATTCATGTAGAAAAAACAGCCTTTCGCAAAGAGGCCAAGTACACCGAACTACGACAGTTTCTCATTCAGCAAACGGCCCTCGGGACAATCTCTCGTCAAGAGGAGGTGAGTATGATTCCCATCTTTCTGCTGCACCTACAAAAGGGCGACCAGTGTCTCGACCTCTGCGCCTCCCCGGGTAGTAAAACAGCCCAGTTGCTGTGTGAGATGGGACGTAAAAATATTGTCACGGACGGTAAAAGGGGAAATTCGGAGGGGCTGATGAATATTGACGGGTACGACTACAGCACGGGCTCAGTGAGGGGTTCCGAAAGCCTGTTTCAGTTCGACTACGACAACCCCAACAGCGGCTTTGTGATGGCCAATGAAATTGATCACAAACGTGCCAATATGCTTATACACCAAGTCCGTAGACTGAAGATTTTGTTTCCCTTTTCAATCTTCGTCAACCACGATGCGCAGTACTTTCCAGATCTCGCACTGTTGGACGAGAAGGAAACCCCTTCCGGTCATACTGACCCAACCCCTCACAGTCTCAACACTAACAGTAGTAGTACTAATAGCACCAACCACAATAGTGTACTCAAGTTTAACAAGATCCTCTGTGATGTGGTGTGCAGTGGAGACGGTACGCTTCGTAAGGCGCCTCACATCTTTAACGTGTGGTCCCCAAAAGAGGGAAATAACTTGCAAAAAATCCAAATCCGTATCCTACTACGTGCCTGTCACTTACTGCTCGACAATGAAGAGGGATCGAAAGAAAAGAATCGTATCGTCTACAGCACGTGCTCGCTTAACCCCATCGAGAATGAGGCGGTCATCTACGCCGTAATGAAGCGAACGAAAGGGGCGATGCGATTGGTCAACGTCGCGGAGGAGGTGTTGTCCGACTCGGGCAATCCCTTCTTACAGCACATGCTGCATCACTTGAACTGGTCTAAAGGGAAGCGAACGTGGGGGGTGGCCAACAACAAGGGGGATCAACTCTACAACGCCCCAGAGGGAAACATGCACGAGGCGTTGTTTCCCCCCAAATACCTCCCGAGAAAAAGCGAGGAGGATAAATGGGTGATTGACACTACCGAGCTGGAAGAGCGGGAGGCCAAGCATCCCACTTCCACCGGCACCGTGAATTACGACTACCTCAAAGAGCTGGATCTCTCCCACTGTATGCGACTGCTCCCCTCTCACTGCAGTGGGGGTGGGTTCTTTATCGCGGTGTTGGAAAAGGTAAAACCGTTTTCGTTACGAAAGTCGCCCCCTACCAAGGAAGAAGGGTTAAACGCGGTTGTGATCGACGAAGCGGAGGATGACCTCTTCCGGGAAGGGGAGGAGGAAAAGCGTAGAAAACAACAAGAACGAAATAACCGAATCAACAACGCTAGGAAAAAGAAAAAAGCTGAGGAGGAGGAGGCACAAAAAGAGAGTCCAAAGGGAGGAGAAGGAGAAGAAAAGGAAGGGGAAGAGACGGGAACCTCCAAAAAAAAGCGCAATACCGTGCCTCCGTTTTTCTTGCCTGCTCCGGAGGAAATTATTTCCTACCTCGAAAGTTTCTACTTTAACCACTACAACACTACCAACTACCGACAAGGGACGACTCGCTTCCCTTATGAGCAGCTCATTATCCGTGCCGCTCATGGCGAGCATACCGTTCGCCTTACCCCTTCGACCTCCGTCAACTTTGTCTCCAAAAAGGTGCGGGATATACTCATTGCCAACTCCCGGGTACAACTGAAGCTTGGGCTCCATCTCCCCAAAGGAATGGAGGGGGGTGTCGAGGAGGGTCCTTCGCACGACGGCGCCACCACCACCACCACCACACCCGCGCCTCAGCACTTGACAATTGTTTCCGCAGGACTTCGCAGTTTAGCGTACGAATGCCTACAGAAAGGGTGGAGGCTGTGTAACGAAGGGCTGCTGCTCTTCTCCTCTCTCCTTCAGCGGTCCCAATCCCCACGACTCATCACCCTCCATCAGAAACAATTTATCCAAGACTTGTTTCAACTCGGGGGAGATAAGTTAAAAGACTTGACGTTTGAGGAGATCGACAGTCGCTACACAGGCGAACGGTTTGTGACCAACGGGTCTGACCCCTCTCCCAAGAGTCCTCCTCCAACACTGGTAAAGCCGTTACGAGAATTGTTCGAGGAGGATGTTTCAATAGGCACCATTGTGCTCAAAATTCCACTTCAATCTTCATCATCTTCATCGTCTACTACTTCTTCCGAGGCCACTGTAACGGAAAAGGAGAATAAAAAGGTGAGCCAACCCGCTTTTTATTATCTCTCCGCTCTAAGGGCTCGTCAGAGGGTACAATTATTGGTGGACCATGAAGATGTGCCAGGCATTTGTCTTCGTTTGTCCATGACAGTGAGAAACAAGGAAGAAAAGAACACTACCGCGGGAGAGGAAAAGGAGAAATAATGATGTTGTCGTTGTGATCATTATTAGTTTTGCTCAGCTACTTTTAGCTGTTTCCTTTTATTCACTTTCTCTTTCCCAGAGATCGTTTGAATACGAAAGCCTTTATAACAATCCAATTTAATCGCATAACTAAATATATATATATATATATATATATAACAGTAATAATAACAATAGTAACACAGCGTTGATTATTATTTATTTTTTCCCTTTCCTGTTGATCTTCTCCAACTTTCTACTGAAAAAATACACAAGATTAAGTAAACGGAGTGCATATTCTACTACCTTTTTTTTTTCCATGTTATCTATTTCTCACAATTAGCAAGACCTCTCTCTGATATGAAAGCACCCACAAAGTTGAAGGACTTTACACTGTTTAGTCTCCCTAGCAGTGAAAAGTTCAGTCTGATAGAAAAACAATTCCTGGACATTGAGCTCCAGTCCGGTAACCCAGCCACTTATAATTTTAGCCATTCCAATCGCAACGCCGATAAAAATCGATACCTTAATGTAAAGGCCAATGATGAAACTATCTTTCCCCCTGTTACACCCTCCAGCGCCTCCGCGGCGGGGTCTTACATTAATGGCAATTGGATTCAAAATTCTCATTTACCGTTGAAGACGCAGAAGCAAAACGACAACAGCGACGGTTCCTTTTCGGTAGCACCACACTTCGTCGCGTGTCAAGCGCCGATACCGCCCGCCCTCTACGACTTTTTCAACACCCTTTATGAAAATGAAATTCAGTTCGTGATTATGCTGACCGCCCTCGCGGAAGGAGGCTTTGCCAAGGCGGACCGCTACTGGCCCTCCTCGGGACTAAAGGAATTCAAACTCCGAGAATGGACTAAAAACAACCCCGGTAAGTCGACCTTGGAGTTTAACCAGGGTGCTAACGGGGAACCCCTTTCTAAGGAAGGGGTGCGACAAGCTTTGGGTCTCAGTAAGAGTAGTTCCCTCCCAGCAGACCTGCAGGAGGAGGTGCACTTCACCGACCCCTCCCTGTCGTCTCTGGGAGAGGTGCACGAGACGCTAGGGGTGTTGGCGGCGAAGGTCGGTCCCTTCGTGATATGGCCAGACCCTATTCACCATCCGTACAGGGAGGATGAATCCTTAAAGTTGGTGGAGCGGACCTTTTTTATTCAAAAAATGGACAAAGGGTCGAGGGAGGGTAAGGCGTCAAAGATAGTCAAGGTGAAGCAGCTGCAGTACACTGGGTGGCCGGACCATGGGGTGCCCGTCAACACCAAAAGTTTCGATGCGATTCTAAACGCCATTCAGCACTATAGGGAAGAGGTAGTGGAAGGGGAGGGGAAGGACCCCACCACCGCCGCCCCCATCCTCGTGCACTGTAGCGCTGGGATAGGCCGTACAGGGACGTTAATTGGTGTCTACACCGCCCTAGAGCTCCTTCGCCACCTCTACACCCCTTCTACCACCAACGAGTGGGAAAAGGGTGACAAGGAGAAGAACACGACCCAGTCGGTTTTTTTTACCAATGATACATTGAAAAAGATCGTCCTCGCGATGCGAGAGCGGCGTTTCGGCATGGTGCAGCGCCTGGAGCAGTACTGCTTCATGTATGTCATGGTATTCAAGGCGATCGCCCACTACGAGAGTATCGACACCGACGAAAGTTTCAAGAATGCGCTGAGTGAATTCACTGAATATGTGAATAAAAACGGTGACGCGGCACAACTTCGTATACTAGAGGCGGTTCAACAGAACGCCGACCCAGCGCCTACGGTTACACCGGAAATTAAATCCAAAGTGGTGGAGTCCAAGGGAACCAAAGGCTTCTGTAGGTAAAGAGGGAAGAAGAAGGGTGGATACAAATAATATTCAGCCACCTCTACTACAAACACACATAAGGAGGAAAGAAGCAAAAAAGCATCGCGATCTGTGAAATTCAGCGTAGAAAAGTCGAACTACTTTTTTTTTTTTTTGGTTTCTCTTGAAGTGTCAAATGTAACTCTTATGAGAACGAAGAAGTTGTCTCGAGAGAAGAAAATTTTAGTGTAGTGGTTGTTGAAGTGTTCCCAATCCCTCTCTGATTATTATTAGTTTGTCCCATTGATCTCTCTCATCGTATAACTTATCTTTTTGGTAGTTATTGTGCGTGTTTTACGTATACATTTTGTGTGTGTAGTGGTTCTAGTAGTGTGATTAGTTTCGGTGTGGTCATCTTCCTCATCTCCTTTTTTATCATTCCCCCTCCTTTCTCCCTCCTCTCTCTCTCTCTTTCTCTCTCTTCAACAAAATCATTCTCTTTTACTTGATTTATTCCATTACTGATGTTAAATAGAGATTATTACTTATTATTTTTTTTTTTTAACCAGAACGGAAACAAAAGAGAATAAAAGTCGTACATTTCCTTTTCTCGACAATAGTTTAGTGTAAGCCCTATACATACATATATAAACCACCATATACAGATACACAAAAGAGTTGTTTTTTTGCTTGCTTAGCAAGATACAATCCTAAAAAATACAGTAAACTACTTACCGTGGAAATCAAACGAACAGTACGACTCAACTATGCAGCAACATGGGACAGACCGTACGTCCCCCAAGGCCGGTATCCATAGAAACAAATACCTCTTCTACCTCCACCGCAGTCACCCGCAAACTGAGCGGTGGGGCTTTCTCACGTACAAGCAGCGGTTCCCTATTCAGGTAGGCCGTGTCATGCCAGAGGAGTACTATCAACGAGTCGCCGCCGCCGGCCTCCCCTCCCCTGCCTCCTCTCAGGTACCCCCTGTTGGGGAAGAGGACGTCTTGTCCACGTTAAAGACGGTACGGAAGAATCGCTCCAAGTATAGGGAAGGTACAGACTCTGGGAGCTCCGAGAACGATTTGTGGTATGAGGAAAGTATTTTTTATGCGGCAAAGAAGGCGCCACCGAATGGACTTCGAAAAAAAGACACTATTGTGGAAATCAACGGCCACTTGGTTCAGAGCTACGACGACGCTGTCCGTCGGTTTCAAGACGTGACGCTTACGCTTCTTCTGTTGGTGGAACGGGAGGAGGAAGCGGCGGACGTGACAGCACCGCCTCCTGAGTGGCCGGCGCCCCTTTCCCTTTCAACCCCCATCGCCGTCGACAAGGAGAAGGACGTTGAAGAGGCCCAACCGTCACCCAGTGTCAGCCACCTCTTGGACGCGGTACACCAAAAGGCGGCTACCGAAACCAGTCAACCCCCTGTGGAGACGAAAATAAAGGTGGAAGAGGAAGAAAGGGTAGAAGTAAAGGAGGAACCAGTGCTCTCGGAAGATGCGGCCCGTTGGGGTGGAGTACTGGAGAGAACAATCGACGACACTGTGCGTCGTGTGATTCCACTGACAACGCTCACTGCCTCTCCCTCGATGGTGGGGGAGAAGCGAATACTGTTTGAAAACAGTGTCGAAAATGAAATTCTGAAAAATGCCACCGCCTGTGAAACCATTTTTTCACTACAGAACAGTACAACAGAGGGAGAGAGAACTTACTGTCACCTCGACCTTCACCGAGACAGCTCGGAGGGGAAAGAAAACAGTCCATCGTCGGTCCCCCACGATCCCAACACCAATGCGTTACTTTCCGACTTGGTCTCTGGATTGACTCCGCTGCCAAAGTGTGCGATTTATAATGAAGGGGAAAGTAACCCGTTTCACAAAAACAACCGCGAGGCCATCTTTTCCCCCAGTTTTCGGGAATCGGTACAGAAGTTTTTGACGGATCGTGCGCTATCTTTTCCTCTGAACAAACAAGAGGTGAAGAGGGAGGCAGAGGACCCGACGTCTGCGGTAGAAACACCATCCAATAACCTATTGTGGGTACAGGATTCGGCCCTGCTGGGGAATATCGACTACCTCCAGTACGCGAGGCAGTACTTTTCGGATTTGCCGAACCATACTGTGGAGCACTCCACCGCTTCGCCTCCTCCTGTTTCCTCCCCTTCCGCCACCAGGCCCCGACGAGCCGACGTGGCACCTCTCAAGACTTCTGTCTTGGCGTATATCCAAAACGAGTTGCAACCGCGGAAGGCATCAATGAAGCAGAAAAGGGCGTCGGCGCAGGAAAACATTCGCACCTCTGTAGAAAAATATTCTTTTCTATTTCAAAGGACAAAGAAGCGAATGATGTCGAGAGGTTTGTACTCCCCCAGCGACCACACTACCACCTCAGAGGCGGAAGAAAGGGAGAAACGGAGACGGGATCCCAGCCCTTTGCGTGGGGCCGCAGATTGGAAGGAGAGGGAAAAGAAGCCAAAACAAGAACCTGTACAACTCCGGAACAGCCCCATCTTGAATCACTCAGAAGGAGGTGCCTCCCACGTCCATCCCAACTCGCGGGGGACAAACAGGAGCACGATGCAGTTACCCTCTCCCCCTACCCCTCGAGAGAGCCGTCAACTCCCTCCCAATAGGGGTGGCCAGGGCCAGCGCCGCAACAGTGGTTCCCAACCCAACACCGACTATGCAGCGAGAAAACAGGACGCACATCACCGAGGGAGTAGTTCGTCACACTCCCAGACACCCCACCGGCAACAGGCGCCTCACCCACCTAGCCGAGGTAGAGGGAAAAAGAGCGCTTCTCCACGGAGGTCGACGCCTAATGCAAAAGGAAATGCTCAAAGGAACCGACGTAGACGTGGGGAACGCAAATAAACGAGTAAAGCGGTCCTTGTTATTATTACTTTGTGAACTGCGGAGATAATTAAAGGTTCTATTACACAAACAGTGATGATGTGGAGATATGTAGGTACATGTACATGTATATCTATAACCTAACTGAATATATATAATTATTTATTCCTTTCATTTTCCCCCATGCTCTTTTTCTAGTGAGAATAGACTTACAAAAACACCTATATTGACGCCATACAATAGAAACCCGAAAAGAAGCAAAATATTGTTTACGGGGAAGCATAGCAGTAGTGCTATTAGTTACTGAAAGAAAATCGGTCTCCTCCTTCTTGACGCTTGAGTCTATTGTGTTTAAAAAGGCAAATAAACAAAAAACAATAAAAACAAACAAGAAGTGTTCCACTAGTGCGAAGGTGTAATGGAGACGATTGAGTACAACAAACCACTTTTTATAGTAAATAGTTATTTGCGTTATGAAAGTCTAAAGGCAACCGTCCGTGACATTCTAGACACTTACCGGATCACAAAGAACCATGTAAATGTGACTTCAACCAAACCAAAAACCGTTCCTGCGCATCACCGTTCTAATAAAAAGGTTCTTATCAATTTTTCCGTTCACGTGCCGCCCCTAGAAGACGCCTTAAATGCGATTCAGTCCCAACAAGTCGAAAAAAAAGCACTCTCCACTGCCGTCGTCTCCACCATTCCCAAGGAGCAAAAATACAGCAAAGGGGAAAATTTTACCCACAATAAAAAAAAGGAAACCCCCTCTGTCGTCGATGCTTCAATTTCTCTGCCAAAGGAATCATCTACCACTCCACAGCAAACCAAAAGAAAACGACTCAAGGAGGCCTCCATACGCTGTGCCCTGCAGACCAAAAAACTCTTCGCTTCGGCGGCAAAGGACTTGAAGCGGTTGTCGGTCGACTTGCTAGAGGCCGAGGAGGAACTTTCTGTTCAGTTTCTCTTGTCCGCCGTTCTCCATCCTCGCTCGATCGCCGCCTTGCTGGTCTATGAGAGCTGGCAGCGTCCAGAGGCACTGGTGAGAAATTCAAAGAGTAATTCGCCTCTCCGGTTGGCCCACTTTATTGTCTTTTCGTTTTCCTTTCTTGGCCATCTGGAGGCGGCATCTGGACACTTTTTGATGAAGCACTACGAACAACACTATCTTCACAAGTCGGGGAAAGGAAAGCAAAGCCATTCGAAATCCGCCCCCCACGGCAAAGAAAAGGGAAATAAGAAGAAGAGTTTAAAGTCGTCGGACAGCTTTTACCAGTTTTCGTTGGATCAATTCTTACTGCCACATCAATCGCTACTGCTGGACCTCTCCAGCCTAATCTCCGCCACCCCTTCCGTGGATTACAACACTCCCCAAGCACCCAATCCCACGGAGGAGGCCGACAAGAGTAAGTTACGCACGTACCAAGCCTTGTTTTTTCAAGAAGTATTTCCACGCTACTTCTCGTTCCCTGTGGACCGAAGTGGGTTTACGTTTAACTATGGTCCCCTTCTCCTCAGCGCCCATCGCTTTGCCTCTTCTTCTTCTTCTCCTCCTCCCCGACGAAGCAGTCCTAACGTGGTGGAGAGAGAAAAGCTCTTTTTTTTTATACGAGACTTTATTCAGCAAACCCTTCTCCCCCGCATGAACGATCTTCTCATCCCTCCTTCTTCACCGCTATCAAAGAGGAAAGGGCGGACGAGGGACGGAGAGGATCGATGGAAGAAGAGTAGCGTTAGGCAGTCCACGATGCCGCTGCTACTCTTCCGACCTCTCCTTCTCTCCAGTACAAAGGGCAAGACAAGGAAGCAAACTCCCCCCCGCCCCCCCTTCTCTTTTCCCTAAAGACCCTCCCAGACCTCTACGCCCTGTTTCAATGGTGCGTCTCCCCACTGCAGGGAAATCCGTCACGGGATACCTTATGGACCGACGCCGTGCGGTTCCTGCACCGGGGTGTCCTCCAGCGTCTAGAGAAGCGACAGGTCCTTCAGTCCCTCCCGTCTTTGCTGAAATTTAAACACAAGTCATTGAAACGAAAGAAGCGGAGCGGTGTGGAAAGGAAACCAAAGAACGGCAATCCCGGTCGAATCAAGGCCCATTCCACATCGGCCGACACTTCTTCCGTCGTGGTACACCACGTTTTTCCAGGTACAGTGGTGGTAGGTAAGGAAAAACTTGCTGCTTCCTCCACCAAGGGGTCTAAAAAACGGTCGCGAGACACACGTAAGGACAATAATAATAATAATAATAATAATAATAATAATAAGTATAACAATAATAATAGTTGTAAAGGAGAAGATGATAAACGGGTCAAAAAAGAGGAGAGGATAGTGCCGGAAAGTGTACCACTAGAGTGGACCACGGAGGTGTAATGGGACCTTCCCTTGTACGATCTTCTACCCAGAGGAGGGGGCCTTTTTTTATTATTATTTCTTTTTTGTTTTTGTTTACTGGTTAAAAAAAGACAGAAACGAATAATAATAATAATAAAAATAAAAAAAAGAGGAAAATGGTACTTGTATATTAATCATAATACCACTTTTATAACTGTCATTACTTATCCTTTTACCTACAGCTGTATTTTTGAAAGAGGACTGTTTTGACTCCATATTTTCTTTCTCTCTTCTTTTTTTTTTTCCTTTTGCCTTTTATTATTAGTTCTATTGAAACCGCTCTCCCCTTAAATAACACTTATTTATTTCTCTAATCTATACACAGAGTAAATTAAAAAGGAAGAAGAAAAAAAATAAAGTAAAGGCAAAATGAACTTTGACCCCGCTACTAAACCAAAAGATAACAACAATAATAATAATAATAATTTTCAACAAGCTGTCCCTATTTCTATTGACATGTCTTCCTACAATAATGAATTCAATAAAAATCAAAGCAACAATAACAACAACCGATCTGAATACGGCAACCCACAAAAAGATCTTTTTCCCTCTCACCAAAACAGTAATAATAATAATAATAATAATAATAATAATAATAATAACTTCAGCAGTAATAATAACAATGGTGGTGGGTCTCAGATGGATTACCCCGAAGCCACTCCCTATCAGCCCTACGAGGACACCGTGGAGGGTTCCCCTCTTTACTCCCCCGAAGAAATTCAAGAGTCTCCCAATTTGAAGAAATTTAAAAAGGGAAAATGGCAAGACGTACCTTTTGCGATCGCCTTTATTCTCTTTTTCTTGTTCGCCATTATATTCGGAATTGTAAACATGTGTACTTATACTTTGATTGAAGATAGAGACCACAAAAACAACAACAACGACTACGACGACGACGATGAAGTCACTTTCAAGGCCAGCGCCTTTTCGATTGTCGTCTTTCTCATTGGAGCTGCCATCGCTGTCGTGATGGGAATTGTCTCTCTTCTCTTGGTGGAGCGGTTTTCTCTCTTCTTTATCTATGCCGCTAACATTATTAGTATTGTACTGTGTGTCGTCAGCGCTGTTCTTTCCTTTGTAGGCGGCAGTGTGGCGGGAGGGGTGTTTATTCTTATTCTGGCGGCATTAAACGCATTGTGGCTCTTTCTGGTTCGGAGCCGAATCGCCTTTTCTGCTGAACTCCTTCGCGTATCAGCGAAAGTGGTGAAAAAGTTTAAACTTCTAATCGTGCTGAATTTCGTGGCCATGATTGTCAACTTTATCTATGTCATTTTCTGGGTCGCGGCGATGATCCCTATGACGGACCGTGCAGCCCACGAACAGGCAAAGCCGGTCGATGGGTTTCTTTTCTTTCTCCTCGCCCTCTCCCTGTACTGGACCATGCAGGTCAGCTCTAACGTCTGTCACGTAACGACAGCTGGGGTGACCGCCACGTGGTACTTTGTCGGTGACACAAAACACAGTGGTAGGGAAGACTTCCGAGAAACGAATGAAAATTATACCAACCTGGATGGCACGGGGGGTGTGGTGGATTCCTCAACGCACCGTCTGCCCAAGTACGCAACCTTTAAGGCGTTGGCCAGAGCCATGACTACTTCTTTCGGTTCCATCTGCTTTGGTTCGTTGTTGGTCGCTATCATCCAAGTCCTTCGTTATCTCGCGGAGAGCTCCGACAGTGATGGGGAGGGTGGGGGTGGCTTTCTTCGTTGTATCGCCATTTGTATGATTCAGTGCCTCGAACGCATTCTGCAGTACTTTAACAACTACGCCTTTGTTCACGTGGCGATCTACGGCACCAGCTACATCACCAGCGCCAAGCAGACCTTTCAGCTATTCGCCAACAGCTTCTGGCAACTCTACATCAACGATTTACTCATTGACCCTACGCTGAACTTGTTGACCCTTGCCTTCGCTATTATAATCGGCGTCGCGGTGGGACTGATCACCAACGTGGTACTGGGTGTGTTTTCCTTCTTGTTGAATCTGCTGATTCTCTCCCTCTTTTTTATGCCCATTCGAAGTGCCGTCACCACCTTGTTTGTGTGTTTCGCCGAGATGCCAGAAGGACTCAAGGCCTGCGACCCACGCTTATACCAACTGTTTCTGGAGAAAGACGGGGGGAGTTCGATCATTCCTCGGGAACAGAACTAAAATGGACATTGGTGGCTGATATTATACCACACAGCTACTTTACTACTGTTATACCCATGCATACATACATACTATATATATATATATATATATATATATATATATATACATACACATTTATATATGTATATATATATATGTAAGTTCTTCAACTGCCCTAAAGTAAAAACGAAATAAACAAAAAAATAAAATAGAATCCATTGGGCTTATATCATTGTCTAAGCAAAGTACACTCTTTAGTACACCTTCTCTAATTCGGATTCCTCTTTTATATACAAGTTGCGAAACTTTTTATAGGTTTGTTGCGTTTATTTTTTTATTATTTTATTTATACCATAAGATCAAAACAAACGACAAAAGGGAAAAGTAAGTGGAGAAATATACAGTTTGAGCAGCCAACTTTTAATCGTTTATAGTTTTTTATCATGGTTATGACTAGTACAATTATTGTTATTTTTTATTATTATTATTTTTTGTATGTATTGATTAAGTTAATTATCCCCTTAATAGTAATAATATTTAAAAGTCGAAACGTTCTCTCTCTCTTTTAAGACTTTCAAATAAGCAAAAAAGAGAAATAATAATAATAAATAGTAATAGCAATAATAAAGATTTGACCTCAGCTCTTCTCCTTAAAACATGAAGACTTTTTCTCCGTTACAGAATTACTACCGTCACGACACCACGTTTGTCAAACGACTTACGTTAGAAGAATACCTGAAAGAGCTGGAGGAAGAGGAAAAAGACTTGAAAGGACTGCCCAGTAAAGCCGCGGATGCCACTGCACGACCGGTGTATCAATTTCAAAAAAGAAGAGAAAGTCTGACGTCTACTACAGCGGGAGGACACCACCACAAAAAAGGTGCCTTAACCTTTTCGTCAAAGTACCCCAACTATAACTACCTCGGACGGGAGTTAAGTGTCTGCTATCAGAGACTTGAAAACAGTATTGAGGAGACCCGGCGACAACTCCAACCACCACGAAACTCCCGGGAGCCTCAGAGACCTCTAAAAGAGGGAAAGATGGAGAAGGAAGAGGAGGAGGCGTCTGTTCTACGGAGGAGAAACACAAGGCAAAAGATATGCATCAATACAGAAATTCAGTTTGACCCGAAAGGCTCCAAAGTGCTGTCCATGAGGCGAACCACAGGCCTGGAGGAGAAGGACGCTTGTGAGTACCAGTGGGAGGAGAAGGAAGAGGGCGGCTACAGTAATCTGCATTCCCCGGAGGACGCCAATACTAATAACCATAATAATAATAATAATCTCAGTGTACGATTCTCTCGTCTAACGCTGAATTCCCGTCAGAACTCCAATTCGAATCCCTTTAGTCCCTCTGAGCACGACCATGATAATAGTAATAATAATAATAATAATAATAATAACGGTGCGAACCGCCATAATTCACGTCCTAATGGGGAGGGCAAAAAGAGTCAGCAAAACAGTTTTTTCATCTATAGAGACAGTCGTAAGACCGTCCTAAACCACGACCTACGTTGCTCCCAGACAGAAAAGGACGACGGAACCGAAGAGGGGTTTCATCATCGTGTGCTTCCGCCAAGTGGCCCTGAACAGAATAAAGACCAGAATAACAATACTACGGTTCAACCAGTCCGTGAAAATAACGCAGACGGGAAACCACAGGAGAACAAAGAAGACGAAGATCGTAAGCGGTCAAGAGAGATGGAACCTCAGGTGACAATGGAAAATGAGGAGGAGGACGAACCCCTCCGTCTCACCTCGCGTCTTACCACCTTGGCCAATCTTCGTGCGACCAAGCAGCTCTTCCGCACCACCACCGCTCTCCTTCCCCGTCCTACCCAATCTAACCCTGTTGGAACCCCTTTGGTCAACTTTGAGTACCCCTCTCTGATTCCACTACCCGAAGGAGCACGGGCACAGACCCCACCACCGACCGACGGCGAGGGAGGGGACGTGACCCCTCGTCCGCTGGTGGCGCCTGTGGTCGTCCCTGCACTGGAGGTGTTGGAGGAAGTCCACCGCAACCTCGACGCGGTGTTCCCCTCCCTCACCATAGAAGAGCTCCATCAGACGCCCTCTCCCACCTCCCCGAAACCGCTCTTCCCCGACTATGCCGGATATTTCATCACGATACTACAGCGATCCGCAACGGAAGAAAAGGAACCGTTGGTGGAAGCGGCATCTCCAGTCTTCGCCTATCCCACGTCACTGTATATCGGGTTAGAGATCTACCTACCGTGTAAAAGACACCCCGATGCCAGCGGTAGTGGGAAGGCCTTTCAAACCTACCGCCTGACGCACTTCTACCCTATTCCTGAAATCTACGAGGCGGAAGAGGTGGACGCGGTCGGCAAGGAAGGGAAGTCTCAAATCTTGATTTACCACTGGAAAACATTTCCTCTGAAACCCAAAGAAAATGCCACTCTGTGGTACACCCCCAATGAGGCGAAGAGGGCCGCGATGGCACTTCTCTTGCTGGCCAACTCCCAGAGCATGAACGCATCAGTTTGTGTCAAGGGGTATGAATATGTAAAGGAAACGAATCCTAGTGAGGAAAAGAAAGAAGAAAAGGAAGAAGTAGAAGAAGAAGCGACGAGGGAGAACAAGAGCTATTTCCATAACGTGTTGGGTGGTCTTACGTTGATCGAGGTATCTCCCCCCTGGAGGGCGGTTCCGCTGAGTAGGGAGTTTCCACATCTATTACACTATCATTCCTCTCCTACGGAACAAAACGTAGAAGAAGAGAAAAACGACATGAAAGCCAAACAGACAGTGTCCCTTTCTCGTGACATTTCCCTCCATCAAGAAACGACACGAAATGGGTTTAAACTTTTGTTGAAGACACTTTCCATTCTATTGTCGAAACGTATGATTCACGGGAAATTAAATTCAGCGGAACAATTCTTTGTGTTGAAGTATGTGGATGAAAATAAAGAGGAAGAAAAGGACAACGAGGACTGTATAAACGAGAATACTGACCGCAATCTCAATGGAAATTACACTAATAATAATAATAATAATAATAGTTGTGTCTTTCCCCTGCACTGGGAGAAATTCATGGACTTCAATATGTTTGCGGATAGAAATGTGGGTCGCAGTATTTTCTACGACACGCAAGAGGAAGGATCTGGAAAGAGCAATCACGATGTTCTTCACCACAGTAGTAGGAAAAAAAAAAGACCAGAAAATTGGCTGTTCCAGGGTAAAGATGTGGAAACACTGCTGGGCTACTTTCTAGGAGAAACAACCGGTGAAAACGAAGCCCATCCCTTTATCACCTCTTTTTTGAATCCGAATCAGCAATTTATGGTGAAAAAATTGTACTCCCTTACGGAGGAACCTACCCAGATTATTAACTACATTCTCTCTGTAAATCAATGTTTAAAGGCTCTCTCTACTAAGTAGGACATTATGTATACGGTGAAGTAAAACGTTAGAGTAACTATTATTATTTTATATTATGAATATTCTTACTTGTATCACTGTCACCTTTTAGATATTCCAAGGTAATACAATAGGAAATATATACCACAATAGATCTAGATTTTCGTTTTAGATTTTATTCATTTATTTGTTTTGACTACTACTACTATTATTATTACTTCAGTTGATTTAACAAATTGTATAGATGCTCTTTTTAACAAATATTTCTATAACACAAAGTTATTCCTTTCGTCACTTTCATGTACCAAAGAAAATAACTTTGATAAAATTAATGTTGCTTGTTGTTGTTTTCACTGTTCTTTTCTTTTCTCCCAATATTTTTTTTTTTGTTTTGCTCTTTTCCTATCTTAAAGATATAAAAAAGACGAAATAACATGTCCACTACTTCTTCTTCTGTCGTAGAGGATGGAGAATTCCTTCTCCTCCAATTTCTCCAGTTTTTAAACCACCCCTCTCCTTCTAGTCTCTCTTCCACCCGGAAGCGAAATCGTGAATCTCAAAAAGAAAAAGGGATAACGTCTCCCTTCGAAGTCGCACATCAACACATCTCTGTATCCACGTCGACCAATACCACCACCGATGCTGCGCTGACCACTTCCACCTCCCTGTTTACGCCTCCTAAACGAATTCCCATGAAACTAAAAACACTCACGGAACTCTTTTTTGTGTTGGAGATTGTATTAAAAGAGTTTCGACAACGTCACAACAACAACAACAACTGTCCTAGTAATAAAAATAATAATTTAGTCTCCTTTTTTCATTCCACGCAGAGAGACATTTATTACCGCAACACTACACTGTTCTCTTCGACCAAAAGTGTATCCGAGTGTATATCCAAACTGGGAATACTGCTTAGCTGGGTGCATCGGTTACGAACTTCCACCGAGTCAGAGGATGTGGTTTTCCGTAAGGACGCCATTGTGTCTCATGTGAGAAAACACTTCTTTTGTACTTCTTTTCAGGATCTGAGTCTTCTGTTGCAGGAGGTGTCATCGGTCCCCACCATCAATGGGAGTATAACCCCCAACGCCAGCGGAGCGCCTCTCCACTCCCTCTACAGTAGGGAACGGTTAGGTATTAGCAACACGAGCCGAAGTGTTATGGTCGGTTCTCTGTCCCTTGAAATGGTCTCCCCCACCGCCGCCTCGACCTCCTCTCTGTCCGTCTACCAGTCGGAAGGGATCCCCCTCACCAGCGAGGTCGCCCTCCACGGCAGACTCACCACCGCCGCTAGCCCGACTCCAGGTAGCCGCTCCGTGGTGAAAGAGGTCTTGGTCGTCGTGGAGAAGGAGTGTACGATGCAACAGCTCGTCCATCACCCGTTATTCCGCTCCGGTACTGGCTCCTATCGATACACCTTTCTCTGCACCCGAGGCTATCCCTGTCGATCGACACAGCTGTTTCTACAGAAGCACCTCTCCTACCCGACGCACCCCAGTTGTGCGCCCAACCTTTCTTCTCCTTCCCCTCCGCTTCGAATACTGTGCCTTGTAGACGGCGACCCGCACGGTCTCGCTATTCTGCTCACCCTGCTGGGCCTTCCTTTCGGGGCGGCATCGGTCTCCACTTCCTCGCTACCGCCACCACCGCCCACCAACGTCGTCTTTGCAGGAATTCGGCTCTCACGAGAGGGGACCCGGTCCTCCCAACACTACGACGTCAAGGATTGTATACCGCTCACCAAGGGGGATGTAAAGTTACTACACCAACTAGAAACCTTTTGTGTCTCTCGCTTAGGAGTGCCGAAAGAAGGGGAAACACGAAACCTATTCTCTGACATTAACGAAGAGATTACCTTTTTGAAACGAAAATCGCTGAAATGTGAAATCCAATCGTTTCGGAAAGGAGAGATAAGTGAACTGTATTCTCTTTTTCATGAAGTCTGTGAACAGCGTTGGGGGGCGGAGGAAGATTAGAACAGAAAGGAGGAGGGGGAGGGATCCTTTTTATTAAAGGCTTTTTATTTTTTGAAGATTCCTCTCCTACTCTATTTTCATCAACGAATATATTTTTTTATTATTATTTGTTTTGGTTCTGCTACCTTATTATTATTTGTTTTGGTTCTGCTACCTGCTATTCAATTTATTACTATTATTTATTTTTTACTTGTTCTATTATTATTATTATTGTAGTTTCGAATGCTGTTTTGATGTCTCACATAAAACACACACACAATTCGTTTATCCTTTTTGATACTATATACTAATTTCTCTCTTCTCTCTCTTTTGTTTTCAACAGAGTCAGCATAGCGTAAACCTGAAGAAAAGAGAAAATCTCTTTTTCTTCCTATTTTATTTTTCATAGTCTTCTTTTTTTTTTTTTAATCTTTACACTTGTTTGCTTACATCGTATAGTTTCTTTAAAAGTTAAACTTCAGTGTAAGAAAAAAAAAAAAAGGTATTACTTACGGAAAATAGTAAAACTTATTAGAAATATCTCAACCCAACTACAGACAAGATAGACAGAAAGTTGACCAGGCAGCACCTTTATTAGTATTATTATAATAATTACTCTTTTTATTATTATTAAGTAGAGCGGTAGAAGAAAGGTCTTTTCTCAGTCAACACTAACATCAAAAAGGAAAAAAAAAATCTAAACAGAAAGGGAACTGTAAACTAAGCTAAAAAGAAAAAAAGGATATGTCACGTAGAAGCCGTCATCAATCCCCTTCTTACGGTTCACCCAACTCGTACAATAACTATAGCCGATACGGAGACCGTGGTTATTACGAGAACGAGGTGGAGGAGGTGGAAGACTACGAATACCGTCAGCGGAGACGTCAGGAAAGTGACAGAGATAGGGAGGAGAGACGAGAACGAAGAGACCGTAGCAGTCGCCGAAGGGCGGAGGAGGACCGGTATGGCCATGGCAACGATGACGCCTATCGCCGCTCCGAGCGACGTCGGTCCGACCCCGACGGAGGTCCTCTACGCCGACTGACAACGCAGCCGCCAGGGAAGCGGACGTCTCGTTCCCCTACCCGAGACCCCTCCGCCTCGTCACAGCCCCTTATTGTACACCCCTCTTACAGTGACCCAGAGCGAGGGAGACGATCGTCGCCTTCCTACCAGCGGCGGGAGGTGAAACCGCAACGTGCCGACTACTCTACATCCCCCACTCGTCGCAGAAACGAGAGCCGAGGACGAAGTCGACCCCGTCCGCTGTCGTCAGGCGACCGTGCCGCCCCCGCCAGCGAGGGACTAGTACGCACCCCTCGACGATCCGAGGCCGAAGATCACCACCGCAGCAGTCGACGGAGGGAAAGAGAGGAACGGTCCCCCCAACAGAGACCCTCCGCCCGCCGCTCCTCGTCTCGCCGTCACCGGGAGGAGGAAGAACGAGGAAGGGACAGAGATAGGGAGAGGGAGAGGGAGAGGGATAGAGAAAGACGACACAGCAGTCGTCACGCCTCTCGCAGCCATCGCGACTCCTCCCGCTATACTTCGCTTCACAATACCCCCGACACTAGGGACACCTCTCGTCGCTCTGCCTCCAGGCGGGCGGAGAGGCGGCAGGAGGAGGAGCGCCCTCGCGTGCACCGCCAGCAGGCCCCTATCGCCTCCCAGCGCCCCTCCAGTGGTCACCGCGACCCTGACCGGCACCGCTCTCGCTCCAGAAGGGAGTCGCCTCAGAAGAGTAGCACAGAGGAGCGACGTTCCAGACACTCCCCCGAGAAGGAGGACCGGAAGCGAAGGACCCACTCCTCCTCTCACCGACACCCCGACAGCGCCCGCTCGTCTCATCGTTCCTCCTCCCGACACGCGAGAAAGGAGCCGAGAGAGAGCGCCTCCACCACCATCAACACCTCCTCGATTCACCCTTCCTCCCAGACCACGAATCAGAATACCGGTGGATCTACTTATTTCCGCAGCAACAATAAAAATAATAACTCGGCGAACCCCAACAAGGTCGCGGATGTGTACCCGTTTGTTCCTCCCCTGAACATTGACGTCGCCAAACACCAAACCAGTAGTGAAAATAAACCGCTGAATAGTCAACGAAACAACCCCAACCGCAACAGCCAGTCCCATATTGAGATTCTTAGTATTAGCAGTGTGAAGGATGGGGCGGCGCTTCCCACGTATTTGAATAATGCGACTCGTCAGAGTGGGGTGGATAGCGCTCGTGTCAGACCGCCTCCTGCCGCCGCCGCTCCGGCTGCTGCCCAGCGGTCAAAGTCGTCTCCACAGCTACAGCGGTTACAGGAAAAGAACGAAAAACAGGCTGAAGTGGTCTCCGAGAAGATCCAGGACACCCGAGTGTGGGTGGAGGAGATGAAGCGAAAGGTGAAGGAAGAAGAGCGTCGGGCAAGAGCCGCCGCCGCCGCCTCGTCGTCCTCTCCAAAAGAAAAGAAGCACCAACACCGTCCGTCGGCTCACTCCAGTCCACAAAAGTCCTCCCGAAAGTCTCGAAAGACCGATGAACCCATCCGCTCCGATACGTCTCCCCGTCGTCGTCGTCCAGAGACCCCCGCGAAGGAGAGCACCCCTACCGTCATCCCCCTCCACTCCCTCGCCTCCTCCACCGTCGCCTCCACCTACTTCGCCTCACTGGGGGGACGAAATGTGAGCAATACGGTGAATAATAATAATAATGCGAATAAAAACCCTACGGCTGCTGCTGCCCCCGCCCCCCGGGATCGACGACCCACCAAGTCCCCCGAAGAGGTCGCCACGACTCGTCCTCGAACAAAGTCTCAGCCGATTGTTCCTGTCTTGGTAAAGGCCGACACCCCCGAGGCGCTTCCATCCTCCCCTTCCCACTCTGAAATCATGGAGCACCGTCAAGTGCTACCCAGTGACGCCTTCTACTCCTTCCTCGACGGCACCGCGTTTGACTCAACCGATAGCCTTTGTCAGTACAATATTAACGTGGCAGAGCAGCTCAGTGATGAAGAGCTCGATCTCCTGCGGGAGTATGTCTTCCACAACGACGAGACCCTCTTCGCCGAGCTCCTCTACGGGGACGACATCCAGACCGAGCTGCACCTTATTGAGAGTACGTTGGTGGGCAGCGAAAACCACTCGAATGAGATATTACTGCGGGAGGTCGAACGGCTTAAAGCGGAGGCGATTCAGCGCTTCAACCTGAAAGTGTCAAATGCGCTACAGACGTTGAGAGAGGCGTGTGGGGCGGCACTGATGCAGTCGATCCAACGGGCTGCTGCTTCTACTGCCGCAGCCTAAATACCGTACAACGACAAAAAAAAAAAACAGCTAAAAGGGAGAAAAAGAAAAGGTGAAGAAAGGAAAAAATCTTTAGGATTTAGAAAATAACTTTGGATTTTTCTTCTTTTTTTTTTCTTTTGATCTCGCTTTATTGTTTTTTTTTTTTTTGTGCGGATTGATCTTTATCTTTAATTGGAGAGGGTCTTCATTGTTTTGTTTTGTTTTTTTCGTTTATCATTATTATTATTATTTAATACTTTGCGTTGTGTCGGAGGTTGTAGTAGTCATCATCATTTTTATGAACGAAAGAAAAACAAAATGGGAAAGAGAATGTATAGACATGGGAGAATATTGAATTATTACTATTGCGCTTCCTTTATATATTTTAGTTTTTTTTTCTCGTTGTCAGTTCTCTTCCCCCTTATTCATTGTACTGTTTTGTTGTTGTCGTATTATTTTACATCTCTGAATAGTGTTATTATTATTATTATTATTATTGCTGCTGAAATGTTAGAATCCCTCTCACTCCTTTTTGTAGTCAACAACAACAATAATAATAATAGTAATTATACAGAGAGATAAATAGTGGTAGAGATCCATTACGGGATTGAAATAGAAAAATAGTGTCGTTTTTTATTTTTATTTTTCGTTTCTCCCCTCCTAAAAAGAATTATTTCCACTGATTCTTCATAGTCATCACACGTGTACTAAAATAAAAAAAGGAAAAAAAAAAGAGTATATAAGTAAATAGAATTCACAGGTGTTATAATATGCCGGAGAGAAATTTGAAACAACAACAACAACAAAAAAAAGATTATTAGAGTTTTATCCTATCATGTTCCATTTACTTTATTCTGTCTCTTTCTTTTATTGTTATTATAAAAAAAAAAAAAAAAAACTGCTGTAAATAATAAAATCAACCTCTTACGTGACTGAACATATTTTCGTTCCTCCCCCTTTCTCTTAAATAATAATAATAATAATAATAGTTTTTATTAAAAAAATAAACATTAACCAAGTCCACTACCAATTTACTGATCAATGATGGTACACTATCACACCCGCCGGGTCCTTACTCTTCTCTTCCTCTGTGGGGTCCTCACTCACCTCCTAGCGCTCCCTCTGACCCTTGCCGGGGAAGGCGAGCCGATTCCCGAAGAGAATGCGACATTGGGGGACCATAACACGAACAGCACCGAAGACGGCAGTAAGAAGGAACACCACCCCTCGGAGAAGGAGGTACTCAGCACTATGTACTGTGGTTTGTGCCGGAAAAAAGGATACCCCTTCTTCTGCGAGTCCACCCTCACCTCTCATCTTTGCTTCTCGCTCTCTGGGGAGGCGTCTTGCTCGGGTAATAAGTGCCGCTGCTGCCGACTGGAGGATGGGCCGGGTTGTGAGCGATGTGACGGCACCAACGACTACGCCGCCAACACCCGCGATGAGTATAACATTTCAGAGGAGGAAGAAAACCTTGATTTGGATTTAATTGAAGATTTGAACTTGGATGAGATGGAGCTGTAATTCATAATTCATTGAACTAAAAAAAGAAAAAGAAAAGAAAAAAAAAGTAGTAGGAAGAAAATCATAGTAAAGAAATTGAAAATAATAAAATAAAAAACATTGTGTATGAATTTTGGCGAATAGAGAGGTGATAATTTCTGTTGTTACAGTGGTCTAATGCATAGGACACTGAAGTATCAGGAAAGCAATTAGATAAATCCTATTTTCTCCGATTTGCTTAATTTTTTTTTTCTCCCGCGTTTTTTTGTTTTTGGGCTTCAATCCTGAATTATTATAATTTTTATTTTTTATTTTATTTTCCGTACTGAATCCTTGTTTTTTGTTTTTTCTCTTTTACCAACTTTCAAGGTAAACTATTTTTATCTCTCTCTCTCTCTCATTCTTTTATTTTTTTATTTTTACTGTGTAGAACTGAATTACAGTGTAGTCTCAACCAGTCGAAAATACGATATCTTACCCATGGAACCCTCCCCTGTGAAACCTGAGGAGGTGAAGGCATGGCTAGAACGAGTGGAATCGGTTACGCAGGCGGTACAGGAAATACTGGCCCCAGTGTCCAACCAAAGCGGTGATAATGAAGTTAAGGAGGATGCTAATAATAATAATAAAACAGTGGATCCTAAAGGCAATCGTTTTATAGAACCCGACGATGAATCTATTATAGAGGAGTTACTACTGCGGCAACGACGGACAAGAGAGCTCCGCGGGGAGACCCACCAGAAGGAGGCGGAGGAGGAGGAAAGGAAAAAAAGGAGTGAAGTGGAGAGGTTGAAGCAAATCAAGCAGCGATATGACCCGCGGTACTACTCCCGGTTTGAAAGTGATGCCTATATTGAACAATTAATGAAGGAGATGGAGGAAAAAGAGGAGGAGGAACAGAAGAAAAAGCAACAACAGAAGAAGGCAAAAGGCAAAGACGAGGACGAGGAGGTGTTGGATCGCTTTCTTCTTCAACAGTACGGTAGTAGCTCAGGCTCCAGTGCCGACCAGTACACCCACGCGGAAAAAGTATTGCTGGAAGAGGCAAAGCGACTCAAAGAAGAAGCGAACGACTTTATTCTTCAGAAGAATAAGAGTAACACGAGGAGGGAAAACTATTTAAAAGCCTTGGAACTCCTCACCTCCGCCCACACCCTACACGTCAAGTCACTAGATCTCTTTCTGTACGTTATTATTCTCAATAACCGAGCGTTGGTACACAACAAGCTTGACCGTTACACCCTCGCAATACAGGATGCGACAGAAGTGATTAACGTGTTGGAGCTCTATCTCCACAAGCAGAAAGAGTTGGAAAAGGATTCCAGCACCACTACCAACAATAAAGTTTATAATTTATTGCTCAAGGCCTACCTCCGTCGATGTTATGCACTCAAGTGTAGGTTAAACTCTAAAGAGGGATTATACAATGTAATGCGGTTAAAAGATATCGCAGAGCTACTGGAGAAAGGCAGCTCAAACGCGAACAATAGGAAAGAGATTGGGGAGTTGCAAAAGGAGCTCACTCTTATGGAAAAGGAGATGATTTATTTGAAACAGTATGAAGAATATACAAACTCGACGGCTCCTAATGAGGGTAAGTTGGTGTTGGACAGTTTGCAACTTCTTTCCCGTCATCTCGGGAAAGAGGAAGAGAAGGCAGAAGGAAAAGAAGAGGTTCACGAAAATAAGGAAGAAATGGAAACCCTTTTACGTTTAAAAAGTGTGTTTTCTTTTTTTAAAGATTTATTTTCTCCTTCGGAGGAGTCTCACAATAAAGGGTCACCCCACCATCCACAACGCCAAAATCTTCCCCTGGGTTATCATAAAGGGGCCATGTTGTTTTTTGCGTTTCAAAGTGGGATCTATCTCGGTGTGGAGCATTTGATACAACTGTGTCCCACCACCGCTGCTAATTGTTGTAAGGATAATAATAATAATAATAACAGCTCCGCTATTTCACTAAGAAAGGAGAAGGCTAGTGTAGTGTCTCTGATACTCCAGGTACTGTGTCTTTTACTGGAGGAGAGTCCATACATCGCGAGCTACGCCGATGCGCTCTACCAGAGAACCCCCTCCCTGTCGTCCTCGCACACGCTTACCACCACTACGACTGACATGGATACACAGGACGACTGCCGTACAGACACCCTCGCCAACCGTCTCTCCCTCCTCCTCTCTCTGTTGCCTCCACACTACCTCATGGTGGAGGGAATTGGGGGAAAGGATGACACCATCTCATCGCTTGGGGTGCTGTTTCGCTTCTTGAACAATCTCCTTGTTTCCCCTTGTACTTCATCCACCGTGTTAGGGATGGGATGGCGGGCTCTCCTGGAGCACACCCTCTCGTGTCTCACCAAGGAGGCTTCCACTCGCCGTGGAGGCTCCCAACCTTCGTCGACGAACGCGTTATTGCTGTGGTACAGTCTGCTTGGTTTTGTAGACACTCTACTGGAAACGGTGCGTCATCGTCCGAACGAAGAGGGGAGCGAAAACGAGAAAAACAACGGTATTTATCACGAAACGGTCTTTGAACTTTTGTTTGGAAAAGAGGAAAAGGGAAAGAAGGACGGGGGGTTTCTTCTTACTCTCTTTACACATCCCTTCTTTGTCTTGTCCTATTTTTCTTCCGAGTCAACGACAAGAACAGAGGAAAGTCGCAGCTGGAATCCATACGTGTTACAAACCTCTTTTCGCCTATTGTTGCAAGTCACTCAGGTAGCGATGAATAATAATAATAATAATAATAATAATAATAACAATAACAATGTTAAAGTATCCCATCCCAGTAGTACGGCAACGGTTAACTTTCTAATGAAGCCAGAAAGTGCAACGGCTTTTGTGTACTGTTTAGTCTACCACATTTCCCTTCAGGAGAGCAATAAAAATCTAAAGAACAGCCACACGGAGGAAACCACCCGGTCCATTCTCTCCTCCCTATATTCCCTTTTGTATAATCTGCTACTGGGGCTGAACCAAGTGGACTCCCCCATCGCCTCTACTTTCGTGTCGTCTTTACTGGAGGCGTTTGCTTCTCCCTCTCTCCAGACCTTGCTGCACGAAACACCAGGCAAACTCCTCCTGATAGAGAAGTCAGGACCTTATCCAAGTAGTATCATTACTGTTTGTTTGGACTCCCTACTGTTTTCCACCTCCTTCACGGTTGATGAGGTTACAGTCCATGGTTTAGGGTTTATCAGCAAACTTGTTTCTCGGTACCACAGTGCACTTTCTTCTTCTCCGTCCGTTTCCGTCGTAGACAAGGGAAATGAATGGGCAGGGATCTACTCCCATCTCTTCGCCTCAACAGAGGGAAGTAACTCTGTGGGTGCCTCAGGGGGGAAGGGAAATCAAAGTCGACACGCCATTCTTATGAATGGTCTGAATTCCCTTCTCGATCAACTTTCCACTTCCCACGCTGCAAGTAAAGAGTCAAACGGCTCTTCTACGTTACGGGACGAGTTTAACCAATCCATGAAACAAACATTGTTATGTTTGGATCACTTGACTACTCTACTAGCGACTCTTCACACTACACCTCAACAGAATAATAATAATAAGAGTATAGCGGAGAACGATTTTGAGCTCCACACAATGGACTATTTTGATACTCTTTTTCGCATTATTCGTGAAGTTAGCGTATTCGACGTGAATTGTAATAACAAGGTAGATCATGCCGTCTTTATCATCGTTGGGAACGCCGCTTTAATTGTAGCTCACTATGTTACCAGACTGTATCTCACCGTCAACCAGGACAATTCTTCATCTTCTTCTTCCCTTTCCGAGGAAGCAACACGCATTCGAAAAGAAGCTTTTCTAAAGGAAAAGGTGTTAAAGGACAACTTTAAGCTCATCGAGGAGGTGCTCCAGTCTTTGAGGACCATCCGTCAGCGTCAGCAGTCCTCCCTTGTATACGCCGCTTCTTGCCAGAGAAATTTGTCCATTGTGTTATCCAAATTGTGCTCCCTAGACCGCCCACCGGTGGGTATTGTGGAACGATTCCGTGCGCTGAAAGGGTTTGAAACCCTACTCGCCTGTAACCCCACCGCCTCCTAGAGTAGGAGGAGGGTTAGGGAGAGGTCTCTGTGGAAGTACATACTTCGAATAAAAGAAATATAATAATTTGGTTTTCCTCACAAACGTGTGACTGTATACGTGTGTGTCTGTAGAACTTAAAGAGAGATAAAGTACGAAAAGGACTAAACTCTGCAGCGAGTACACGTCAAGCATATGTTTACTGGGATACGCTTCCATGCCTCTATACATTTTTGAACGCAAGCGATACGCCTGCTGCTTTTTTTTTTTTCCTCGACTGTAAACCTTTTTATTGCCATCGTTGTGTTTAACAACCAAAGTGCTTTAATATGGAAAACTGTTTTTGTTTTTTCTCTCCCAGTTTCTCTTTTTATACTTAGTTCCACCTCCTAAAACGTTTGTCAGTCAAACTACCACAAACCTTTTTTTTTGTGCCGTTGAAAGACTACAACAACAACGGAAATACGTCACTGCCTCATGAGTGCAAATACTCATACCGGTAGTACAGTGAATAACCACCTCCCTCCTGTACGAGAGGCGGAAGGGGTGGAGGAGGACGTGGTGCCACTACTGG
>JADNSB010000152.1:0-28869 GCA_019695575.1 Angomonas ambiguus | reverse complement strand
GCGGTAACTTCATCATGGCCACCTTCTACGCCCTTCGCAAGACCTACGGCTTCCTCACCCCTGACCTTTGGGCTGAGACGGAGGCGGAGCGCGACCCTTGCGACCAGCACTCGGCTTACTTGGCTTCCACCGCCATGTAATTTCTACCTGGATAGTGTCTTTTGTTTGATTTATTTTTTTTATTTTTTACCATTTCTAAATTGAATCCGTCTGGTATCGAAGTTTACTACGCGTATCGTTTTTTTATTTATTTATTCCCTTTTATAAAATTTTTAGGCCAGTGTTACTTTCTCTCTCTCCCTTTCTTTTTTTTTTTTTTCACTGGAGATTAAAAACAGCATTATATCATCTCTCTCGTATGGATTCCTCCGAGGCAAACGGAAACAAAAAGAAGGGTGTGGAGCGCCCTCGCAAGGACAAGAAGCAAACTGTAGGAAAGCCACAAAACTCAAAAGAAGAAGCCCCCGCCGTTCGTCCCGAGCGTAATGACCGCAAAAAGAAGGAGGAGCCCAAAAAGGAGGAGCCAAAGAGTCACGGCCCCATTATTAATATCAAGAAGGAAATGAATACCTCCCCTCAGTGGTCCAAGGGCAACGCTCTTTCCTTTGCCGATATGGTGCGCCAGAAGAACGCGGAAAAGAAGAAGCCAGAGGCCGCCCCTGTCGCCCCTGAGCCGGTCTCAGAGGAGGAAGACGTCATTGTTCAAACCGCTCCTGCCCCGGTAGAAGAACCCGTCGCACCGACCCCCGCAGAGGTGGCCTCAGAGACTCCTGTGGTACAGGCCGCCCCGGTGGTGCCCGAGGTTCCCGCTGCCCCTGCCGCCAACTTCTACGTCCTCGAGGTAGACCAAGTCGATAGCGTGACGCTCCCCTCCAACATCACCCACACCTCCCCGGATATCCTCAGCAAGTACGCGTTCACCGCCCAGCCCGGTGTGCCCCCGCAGACCGCCGCCCCACAGACGCTCTTCCGTAACGACGTCGCCAACTTCCCCCTCGCCTCCCGCTCCTGGGGCTCGATTCCCTCTCAGCAATGGGGGACGGGGGAGTGGGCACCCGCCGTCGGTGGCAGTGGTCGGCCGTTTAACCCACCTTCCCAACAGTACGGCAACACATTTGTCCAACCCAACAACCGTAATGCCACTTCGCAGTTTCGTCAAACCCAGCTGCCGCTCCAGAATAACCGCGGCGTGGGCGGTGGTGTGTGGTAATGTGGGAAGAAGATGGTTTTAAAGAAAAATAATTATAATACTCTACATTTTTATTAATGGACCTAACCGAGTCTCTTTCTTTCTTTTTCTTTTTTACTATTTCTTATACCAGTGTATATAAACTGGTTAAGGTGATCAAATTGATAAAGAAAAAAGAGGGGGAAAAAATATTATAATATTCTCTTGACAGCCTTACTGTCACTTTATGTTTTTTATTTCCTTAGAGAACCTATTGGCTTGTTTACTTTTTTTTTTCATCTTTTCTGTTTCTTTCTCTCTCTTTTTTCCCCCTTTTATGTCCTTTCTTCTTGTGTGTTTGTACTCATACAAGCAGGGATCTTTTGTCACTCCAAGTTTCTGCCTTTACTTTTTTTCTTTATTTTTCATGACCGACTTCATCCCCAACAATGACGGGTTGATGCGCTCGACCCTTCGGGACAGTATTAAGCGTTTGCGCAGAATTCGAGTCAAAGCTGGCCGTGAAGACGAAGAGGCGGAGGCGGACGCGACAGGAGACCCATTTATGGACTGCACCAACGCCTTTGTGAAAACGGTAACTAGAACCAAAAACGCGATCAACGAGCGGAATAAAGAGTGTCAGGAGTTCGGACAAGATCGAATGGCGATTGAGCAATCGAATGAGATTAGAAAGGATATTCGACAAATGGAATTAATGTTGGAGGAGATTAGAAAAATGGTGGATCAATCGGAGCAATTGGTGTCTAAAGAGACTCGAAAAAAGAAGCCTAAAGAGGCTAAAGTTAAACTACTGACCAAAAACTTCGAGGAGCGTCGTCTACAGTATATGGACTGTGTTAAAACACTCGACATTGTGAAGGAGATGGATGCAGAGAGAATACCATTGGGTAAGAAGCAGGTAAATACATTCAAAGAGGCACAACTCGGGAAGAAGGCTCAGCTGCGAGCTCAACTCCTAGGCATGAGACGACCAAGGGAGGGAGCCACAGACCTGGATGACTACGAGTTAGTCGACAACACCGTCGGCGGAGGTCGTCTGGAAGATAACGAAGAGACGAGAGATAAGATGAAGGTAATAGCGCAGCAGGACGCCAAGATTGATGCCAGTCTAGATCGTATCAAGGAGGGTGTTGGTCGCTTACATAACCTGGCCATTGACATTGGCGCCCAACTGGATATGCAAACTCAGATGTTAGACAATACCGAGAAAACGGTGGATAAACAGACGAAGCAACTCCGAACTATCAATCGCCGTCTTTCTAGAATAATGAAAGACACCAAACCAATGAACTGCTTCCTGTATGTATGTCTAGTGTTTCTTTTTATCGCCCTCATTGGTTTTTTTCTCGTTCAATTCGATGTTATTTGAAACAGAGAGGTGCCCTTCCGTCGTAACGAGTCCTATCGATTGTTTAAAGGCGTAACTATACGTATTTCGATGTTTTTTTTTATGTTGTTTTTTCCCTGTTGTATCTGTGTTGCAGCCTTCACCTCGTACAAAGAAGTCAGAAATGCTGGAGGAAATAATGTAACACAACAGAACTTTTTAGAAACTCTATTCCCTCCCCCTTTTTCCCCCTCTTTTTTTTCCCTCTTCGTTTTATATTAGTATCCTCCTGAAAAACACACACACACACACTCAAATAAACAATGCGTGAAATCGTCTCCTGCCAGGCCGGTCAGTGCGGTAACCAGATTGGTTCCAAGTTCTGGGAAGTGATTGCCGACGAGCACGGCGTGGACCCCACCGGTACCTACCAGGGTGACTCCGATCTTCAACTCGAGCGTGTCAACGTTTACTTTGATGAGTCCACCGGCGGACGCTACGTCCCCCGCGCGGTCCTTATCGACCTCGAGCCCGGTACGATGGACTCCGTCCGCGCCGGTCCCTATGGCCAGCTCTTCCGCCCGGATAACTTCATCTTTGGACAGTCCGGTGCCGGTAACAACTGGGCCAAGGGCCACTACACCGAGGGTGCGGAGCTGATTGACTCCGTCCTCGATGTGTGCCGTAAGGAGGCCGAGAGCTGCGACTGCCTTCAGGGCTTCCAGCTCTCCCACTCTATGGGTGGTGGTACGGGTTCCGGTATGGGTACCCTTCTCATCTCCAAGCTGCGTGAGGAATACCCCGACCGTATCATGATGACCTTCTCCGTCATTCCTTCCCCCAAGGTGTCCGATACCGTCGTCGAGCCCTACAACACCACCCTCTCTGTCCATCAGCTGGTCGAGAACTCCGATGAGTCCATGTGCATCGATAACGAAGCTTTGTACGATATTTGCTTCCGCACTCTTAAGCTCACCACCCCCACCTTCGGCGATCTCAACCATCTCGTTGCTGCCGTCATGTCCGGTGTCACTTGCTGCCTCCGCTTCCCCGGTCAGCTCAACTCTGATCTCCGCAAGCTCGCCGTCAACCTGGTGCCCTTCCCCCGTCTGCACTTCTTCATGATGGGTTTCGCCCCCCTCACCAGCCGTGGATCTCAGCAATACCGTGGTCTCTCCGTCCCTGAGCTCACCCAGCAGATGTTCGACGCCAAGAACATGATGCAGGCCGCCGACCCCCGCCACGGCCGCTACCTCACTGCCTCCGCCCTCTTCCGCGGCCGCATGTCCACCAAGGAGGTCGATGAGCAGATGCTCAACGTCCAGAACAAGAACTCTTCCTACTTCATCGAGTGGATCCCCAACAACATCAAGTCCTCCATCTGTGATATCCCCCCCAAGGGCCTCAAGATGTCCGTCACCTTCATCGGTAACAACACCTGCATCCAGGAGATGTTCCGCCGTGTCGGTGAGCAGTTCACTGGTATGTTCCGCCGCAAGGCCTTCCTTCACTGGTACACTGGTGAGGGTATGGACGAGATGGAGTTCACTGAGGCGGAGTCCAACATGAACGATCTCGTGTCCGAGTACCAGCAGTACCAGGACGCCACCGTCGAGGAGGAGGGTGAGTTCGACGAAGAGGAGGAGGGATACTAAAACAGCGTATCGCCTTTTTTTCTTTTCTTTATTATTTTATATAAGTTTTTCAGATAAATAACAAAAAAAAAATGTTTCTTTTTCCTCGTGACACTGTAATCAGTATACCCAAATAGAGATTACACCAATTATAACTAGCCCAGACAGGGCTTTTTTTTTTTTTTCTTGTCTTCTTTCTCTTTTATTATTTTCTAGAGGGTTGACACTCCAAACACTTGGGTTTCTAATTCTTTCTCTCTCTCCCTCTCTCTCTCTTTCTCCCTTTTCACCTCTGTAGAAATCATTCCCACTTTAATTTGGAAATTGTTCATCTTGTTTTAACAAAACATCAACTATGCCCATCAATCTTCCGGAGTCCCTTCCCGCGATTAACATTCTCCGGGAGGAGAACATCTTCGTGATGGATGAGGCGAGGGCCTTAGCCCAGGATATTCGTCCACTGAAGATTGTCATCCTTAATTTGATGCCATTAAAAATAGCTACCGAGACCGATCTGGTCCGTCTTCTGTCCAATACCCCTCTTCAGATTGACATCACACTGCTCAAGCTGCAGAGCCACACGTCAAAGAATACACCGATCGAGCACCTGAATCAGTTCTACGAAGGGTTCGACACGGTGCAGAAGCGCAAGTACGACGGCATGATCATCACCGGTGCCCCCATCGAAGAGCTTCCCTTCGAGGACGTACGGTACTGGGAGGAACTGACCCGGATAATGGACTGGTCCCGTCAGTCGGTGACCTCCACCATGTTTATCTGCTGGGCAGCTCAGGCGGCGCTGTTTCACTTCTACGGCGTGCCCAAGTACCCGCTGCCCAAGAAGATGTTTGGGGTGTTCGAGGTGAACAATTTGGAGCCGCTGAACCCTATCATGAGAGGCTTCGACGATGTCTTTTTCGCCCCTCACAGTAGACACACTGAAGTGAAGCGGTCCGACATTGAAGCGCACAGCGACCTTAATATTATAGCAGAAAGCCCCGACGCTGGGGTGCACATGGTACTAGGTCGAAAAGGTAAGGAGGTGTTCATTACAGGCCATGCCGAGTACTCTCGTTACACCCTAGACGCCGAGTACAAGCGTGACGCGAACAAGGGTCTAGAAATTGAAATCCCGAGGAACTACTACCCTAATGACGATCCTAGTCAGCCACCCCAGGTGCGCTGGAGGGGTCACGGGAACTTGATGTTCGCAAACTGGCTTAACTACTTTGTGTACCAGAATACACCGTTCGCGCTAGACTCAGTCCCTGAAAACTATCCGGTATGGCAGGCACAGACTTTACAGTGTAGTAAACCTTTGTATCCCTCTCAACTGAAGTCGGTCATCCGCCGGGATCCTAAAGTGTACGCGAGGGTATTTCCCCGAATGCTCTTCCGAAGGGTGTAATAATAGGTGTTTTTCTTAATTTAGTTTAGCCGTGTGGCTTTTTTATTTTTAAACTTGCTGTTTTTCGTCCTTACTTCTTAACTTTTTTTTTTAAATAATATAATTTACTAATTAATATATTCACTTGGACGTACAGGTAGTTAGGCGAGACGCTTTCAATTAACTGTGGTATTTGGGGTATTTAGTATCGAAGGACGGGTAACAGTCTTTCTTTAAATGTGAAAGTGTTTTCATACAGAAAGCGTTGTCAGTTTCGTTCCTTTTTTTAAAAAAAAATATAGTACCCTATTTTTTTGTCAATCCACGATATTTTGAAGTGTGTTTCACTGTGTATAGTGTCCTTGTCAAATTCACCCCACAGTCTATTGTCTTCTTATAAGCTGTTTGGTAGAGTCATAGTAGAAGGTCTTTTTAAACCATGCCCATCAATCTTCCGGAGTCCCTTCCCGCGATTAACATTCTCCGGGAGGAGAACATCTTCGTGATGGATGAGGCGAGGGCCTTAGCCCAGGATATTCGTCCACTGAAGATTGTCATCCTTAATTTGATGCCATTAAAAATAGCTACCGAGACCGATCTGGTCCGTCTTCTGTCCAATACCCCTCTTCAGATTGACATCACACTGCTCAAGCTGCAGAGCCACACGTCAAAGAATACACCGATCGAGCACCTGAATCAGTTCTACGAAGGGTTCGACACGGTGCAGAAGCGCAAGTACGACGGCATGATCATCACCGGTGCCCCCATCGAAGAGCTTCCCTTCGAGGACGTACGGTACTGGGAGGAACTGACCCGGATAATGGACTGGTCCCGTCAGTCGGTGACCTCCACCATGTTTATCTGCTGGGCAGCTCAGGCGGCGCTGTTTCACTTCTACGGCGTGCCCAAGTACCCGCTGCCCAAGAAGATGTTTGGGGTGTTCGAGGTGAACAATTTGGAGCCGCTGAACCCTATCATGAGAGGCTTCGACGATGTCTTTTTCGCCCCTCACAGTAGACACACTGAAGTGAAGCGGTCCGACATTGAAGCGCACAGCGACCTTAATATTATAGCAGAAAGCCCCGACGCTGGGGTGCACATGGTACTAGGTCGAAAAGGTAAGGAGGTGTTCATTACAGGCCATGCCGAGTACTCTCGTTACACCCTAGACGCCGAGTACAAGCGTGACGCGAACAAGGGTCTAGAAATTGAAATCCCGAGGAACTACTACCCTAATGACGATCCTAGTCAGCCACCCCAGGTGCGCTGGAGGGGTCACGGGAACTTGATGTTCGCAAACTGGCTCAACTACTTTGTGTACCAGAATACACCGTTCAATCTTGAAGAGTAATTTACGTGTGGTTGGGCTTTTTTAGTTTTCAATTTTTTCACATTTCTTCCTACGCAAAACCCTTTTATTATTATTATTTTTGTTTGCTTCCTTCTCTATTTCAACAACTTTCGCGGTGTGGGGGTTTCACACGTCTAGGACGAACAGTGTTGTACTTCCTTTTCTGCCGGGGATGAATAAGCGGTGCATAAAGTAGGGGGGCGTAAGTCTCTTTACTCGTGGGGTTAGCACATTCATACCAGTCATCCCTTCGGTGTCGCAGAAAGTGAAACTATGAAATGGAATGTTTTAAAACGAAAAAAAAAAACCGTTTCTATCCCTTTATAGGGTAGGTAAAGCAGAAATTTTTTTAAAAAAGGGAAAATGGAAAAGAAATGTCTTAACGCTACTCTAATGTTTGCCATTTTTCCACCCTGTACTCGCGTTTGGAGTTTTTTTTTTTTTCTCGAACTAACTTTGTTAAACGACTACGTCTATTCGGTAATTATGTATTGATTCACTACTTGAGCCTTTTCTACTGCGTAATAGGACTAGGTCTCCCCCTTTTTTCCTTCTATTCTTTTTGTTTCCATCGCAAGTATAGGTATGCCGTCCGTGAAGCGAGCGCGTTCGACAGAAGGGGAAAGAGAAGCAAAGGTCAACATACCCGCTCCCATTGTGGAGGAGTCCAATAGGCGGTTTCAGCTCTACATTCAACACTGGCTGCGAGAGACCAATGAGGGGTCCTCCCCCCTCCCCTCCGCCCTTCCCTCCCTCACCCCTTTCACTCCCATCGTCCCTGACATCGATCCGGAGAAAGTACTGGCCGTTCTTTCGGGTAAGAGGACCTCCCCTCCCCCGGAGTCGAAAGGGAGGACTGGGCTGGCCACCGACGACGGCATGCTCAAACATGTCTCGCAAGACTCTGGGGACTTTGAGCGACCACTGCGCCTCAGTAGCACTCTTTCTCATTTGAAAGCCATAGATTTGATCCCCCGCTGTCTCCATCTCCCCACTAGAGTCGCAAAGAATAGAGAATTACGTCTCGTCCACAGCGAGCGACACATTGACTATATTAGCCAGTTGGACTTTGTGGCAAGTATCAAGGACACCTCCTCCTACGCGGTAGACCAAGACGTGTACGCGTGCGAGGGAACTGCCAAGGCGGCCCGTCTTGCTGCGGGGTGCGCGGTGGAGGCTGCAGTGGCGGTCGTAGAAGGACGCTGTACCAACGCCTACGCCATCGTGCGGCCCCCTGGACACCATGCAGGGATTAACAACGCATCAGGCTTCTGTCTGTTTAACAATGCTGCCGTGGCGGCTCGAGTCGCACAGAGCGTACTCCGAAAAAGGGGTAATACCAACCCGAAGGTTTTGATTTTTGACTGGGATGTACATCACTGTGATGGGACAGAGAGCATCTTTTATAACGATCCATCCGTGTTGGTGATATCCGTTCACCAGTACGGCAATCAGCGCGGTCACATTCTACGAAAAGAGCCCACCGTAATCACCGGAGATACAGCGCCGTCCATGACGGTGGAGAACAAAGAATCCGTCGACCTGGACACGCTGGACCGCTTGATGGGGGACGGGGATGCAAAAGAGACGCCTGCACCTGCCGAGACTCTGACCGAAGAGGGTGGCACCTTCTCCTCCAGGAGACGCGTACAAATTGACTACGATGCACTGGAAAAGAAACTCAACGACGTCACCGACGACGATGTACTGGCCATGTTTGGGGTGAAGGCCTCTCCCTCCAGCTCCGAGTCCAGTTCCTCCTCTAGCAGCGGTTCGGTGGACCATGGGAAAGGGCCGCGGCACTACGCCGGGGACTCTCCTGGTCGATCCCTGGATAGTTGGACTTCACGAGTGGAGGAGGAGCCCTACTACCCCGGCACTGGGCACCTGGAGCGGGTGGGTGGGGACGAGGAGGAGAAGGCGCGGGGTAGAAATATTAACATTCCCTGGCCCTGCCACGGGTTCGGTGATCTGGAGTACTTGCAAATCGTCCAAGAGTTGGTCGTACCGGCTGGTCTAGAGTTTCAGCCGGATCTAGTGCTTCTCAGTTGCGGGTTTGACAGCGCCCGTGGAGACTTGCTAGGGAGTATGAATGTGTCGGCGACGGGGTACTACGTCATGACTCGCTTGCTCTGTCAACAATTCACCAGCGTGGTAGCGGTGTTGGAAGGGGGTTACAATGTCGCCAACGTAGCGAAGTGCTCCGAGGCGGTCCTTAGGGCGTTACTGACCAGCGGTGGTGCCGATGATTTACCACGGTCACGAATGCTGTGGTGTCAGACGAATGAGCTGGTCCAGCAAGTGAAGCGCACCCACTCCTCGTTTTTCAAGAGCTTCCAATAGACACTTTACAGATGATCAATTGTCGCGTTTGTTTTTTCCTGTTGTTTTGTTTACCTGGTACGAAAACCAGACTTGGCTGTATTTTAGAGTTTAGCTACTCAACCTGGCATGTGGTTAAAGTGCTACTTTTTAGGACCCACTAATGTATACCCTATCACTTCTCTTCTATACCTCTCTGTGTTTCTCTTTCTCTCTGTATTAACAGTTAGCGATAGTGAAAAAAAAAAAGGAAAAATAAAAAAAAAGAACGCTTCATGAAACTACTAGCGATCACCCTTCTCTCTTTACTGTGTCTCGGCACATCTATTGCACAGGGCAGTAAGGTCCGTTACGTGGCACCCGACCCTGTGGTCGGTATTAGTGTCGCGGATGAACAATATCTTATCGGAGTGGTTTCCTTTGTGGTGATGGTGATGGCTCTATACATGGGAGTGAAGTCTTTAACGAACATCTACTACGAGGACGACACTCTTCTGATGGTAGAGGTACCAGATGAAACCGTGCACGAAGAGTAAAAATCTGTAATTCTATAAAAGTCGAACAGACTATTAGGCCACATTATCCCTCACCACTTTTATCTATAAAAAAATAGCTATATATTTGAATTATCGTTTTTGGAGTAACTAGTTGGCTGTCTTGACATATTCTATTAGTAACAAAGTTCAGTGAGTGGAATACCGTTTTTACGGTGCTGTTTTTCCTCTCTTACAGATGATCTGACACTGTTTCTTTCTCTTTTCTACGCTCTTCACTGGTTTAGTATGCTCTGGCCTTGAGCTGAAGTTTTTTTTTTGTTGTTGTTTTCTTATTTTTGACATCACTATTAGTTAATTTATTTAATTTCGGTTCAAAAAAGAAATAAAGAAAGCACTCTATTTAGATGCAAATTGAAATTAAAATTGTATTAGAGGGGTTTAACGATTACCAAACTCTGGTAGACTCCCTGGCTCCGCTTTATATTACCGAAGAATCCTACTGTGACTTTTTTTATGACTTTGACATCTACGCTCTGACAAGCGAAAATTCCGTGCTGCGTCTTCGAGTACCATGTGAGAACCCCTGCAGTGCGCCGCCACCCACAGGCCCCTACAACGAGGAGCATAACCCCAATCCTTCTGGTCATGAGGACACCATGGCTGCCGCCTTTCGGAATTTCCTCCACTCCTGCGACACCCCTCAGCCCTCGGTGGGAGCACACGGTAACGGCGTCCACTTGATTCCCAACGAAACTGGTAAACTGGTCTTCAAGCAGAAAAACACCGTAGAACAGGGCCATCAGTTGAACTTTGTCGTGGAACAGAAAAAGGTCCCTTCAGAAGTCGTCAACGCCCTCGTTTCCGGCGAGGAATCCCCTTACTCGGTTCTGACCCGCTACGCCGAACAGCTCAGCCGCATCGACACAGAGGAGTGTAATAAAGTGGAGCAGATTATTGAAAAAATTCGTTACATCGCAGCGGCCTACTGCACCACGCCACCCCCTGAGACCAGTGAGCAAAACGAAGGGTATAGTCAGATACGCTACGCTTCAGGAAGCCTCTCGCAGGAGAGAGAGGCCACCCGTACAAAGGACGTGGATACTCTCTGTAGCCGCTTTCAGTGTATTGGACACTACGCCACTACGCGAAAAGTATTCCAGTACTTCCCCTCCAGTGCTGTAAAGTCTGCAGAGGAACGAAAGCTGCTCGAGGGACTGCGCATCCGCGTGGATCGCACACTGTTTCCCTCTAGTGAGATTTACGAGCTCGAGATCCCCCAATGCGATATTCCCGCCGATGAGGTGATGGAAGACTTAAAGGAAGTATTAAAAGGACTTCATATTTCGTATCAATTGGGCTCGGAGGGGAAATACAGTCGTTATATCCGGGAAATCCGGGGCGAAAATGCAAAGGCGGAGGATGTCACCGACGTAAAGCTCCGCCTTGTAAATATAGAAGGATACAACGAGGTACGGCGTAATTTTGAACAGATAGTGAGTCAGCAGAGGGCGGCACAGGAAAGCCGAAGAATCACGAATTTGGATTATCCTTCCGACACAGTAGGGAATAGTGACTCGGGGGAACTATTTCAAGAAGAATTTCAAGAGAATTACTTCTTTGACGGTCCCAACCTGGAGTTACAAAATAGTCACTGTTTCCTTCGTCTCCGCCGGGCCGGCCGACCGTCCCGTTACACGCTAGTCTTCAAGGAAAACCAAACCGTGGTGGAGGGGCAGCAGGAGAATCAGTCCATCAAGATGGAGTTGTCCGATTCCCTTGCCACCCAGCTGCTAGAGGACCCCACAGGGTTTCTTCATTCTCAGTACAAGTCGAATAGTATCGCCAAAGTGCTCTTCTATCAATTTAACCTCTCCTCCCTGCAGCGGTGCGCCTACTTCACCAACTACCGCATCTCGGTCCCCTGGTGGTCCGCCACCTCCCAGCAGACTAGTGTCCGCCAGACGGCCCCACTCGGTACGACACAACAACAGTTCGAGGTATCCTCCTCCTATTTACTCTCCCAGCAGCACGCGAGTGGGGAGACGGCGTTCATGCCTCCCCTGATCATCCACTTAGACCGCACGCTCTATGAGGTAGGACCCAGCACCCAACCCCGCCAGCCCTTCACCGGCGTCCCTGTGGCCACCCGCGTTGACCTCGACACTGGTCGGCGCACGTTTGAGTTCTACGAGATGGAAGTAACAAATATCGCCGCAGAGACCCCAGCGGCCGCCGTGTTGAGAGAGTTGGCGGGTGTACTGAACGGTCTTGGTGTAGAATTTACTAAAGCGAGTAGAAGTAAGTTGGATCAATACTACATCCTCGCCAACTCATAATTGAGACGTCCGGGTATATATAGAAACACTTATAGATGTTCATTGCTCTATTGTTTTCTCTCGGAAATAAAAAGGGCATGTTGAAAGGAATATAGAAAAAAAAAAAAAGATAAACGTTCTTTGGGAATGTTCATTCTTTTTTTTTTTTTAATGAGCTATAATAATAACATTTAGTGTCGTGAGTTTTCCTTATTGTTACTCTTTGAGAGGGTATGATCTGAAATGCTACCTTTTTTATACACAATTTTTTTTTTCTCTTTCTTTTTTATTATCATTTATTTAGTACATTCTTTTGCTTTGTATATATCTTTATTGCCGTTCTCAAATCGTTGAAACATTATAAAGTTTTAAAAAAAAAAGAGAAAATGAAATTTTATCGAGTAATTTCAGTTCTTTTCACCGTGTTGTCTCTGCTGTTTGTTACCACCGCCGCAGATATCACTCCTTTACGATGGGCAGCCCTTGTCGATCTCTCTCGAGGTGCCCTTTCCGCAGAGGCGTTCCGCTCTGGGGTTAAAAAGTTTATCGAAACCAACCAAAACTTTTCGACCGTCCATGGGCCAGCGTACTTTTCCGAAGAACCGGTTATACTAAATAGTCAAGGTAGCGTCTTGAGTGCGCTTTCCCTCATTAGTGAACTCATCAAAGACACCTCCGCTCTCCCGGATGTTATTTTCTTAGCGGAGAGTTCCGATATTACATTTTCGGTAAACGATCTACTTCGGATAGCCAACCTTACCACCCGGATATTGGTCATCTCTATCCACTCTTCTAACAATCTTCTCTGTAACCCGTCGAATAACCCCAACACTATCTGTATCGTCCCCCGTGATAACCTCAACGTACGAGGTCTACTAGAGGTGACCTCTTCTCAGCTGGAGTGGCATTCTGTGGCGATGATTTATTCCAACTCGGGCTACGGAAGTGGTGTACAGTCTGCGGTGGGGACTCAGGTCCAGGAGGCCTCTACCACCCCTACCGTAGTGATGGAGGCCTTCATGAACCCTTCCAGTAGCACCGAAGAGGATGACGCCCTTGTGGAACAAATTTTAGCCTCCAAAACCAAAGCGGTCGCCTGTTTTGTGAGGGAGGGTCCCATGAAGCGTCTTCGCGAGGCATTGGTCAGAGCGAATGCAAGCGATATTTACTTAATTGGCAGTCGAGAGGCCCTCAACCTTCTACCCAGCTTGACAGGAAATGCGAGCACCACCCAAAAGCCCTACGGCGCCCTCTTTGTATCCCACTACAGCATTGAGAAGGACTTTGTCTCTCTGGGCTACTTCACCGATGAGGCGATGGATCCGTTTGAGGCCTACATTGTGAGCCATCTGTTTGATGCGATGCACTTGGTCGCCGCAGCAGGAGGGACGCAAAACATCACCACCCTCCGAAGCACCGAGTTTTTTGGATTCACCGGTCGCGTGGCATTTGACTCGATTTACTATCAGCGAGTCGGACTGAACTTTTCAGTGGTAACGTATAATTACACCGTGAACAATCCCATCGCCTCCTGGTACCTGGATAACTACTCCACCACCGCCGTACAGTCCAAGCTGAACATTACCTCCCTCATGGTACCCCTTTCCCCTCTTCGATCCCTCCCCATCTGCATGACGGCCCCTCCGCTCTGCGGGGATGTAGAGAAGATGTGGTCCTTGATGCTTGTGTTGTTGAATTACAACAAGGAACATGCCAACGACCCCGCCGCGATTAGCTTTCTTCCGACGATCATCAACACGGGAATAAACGGTGTGACGGGGATGGCTTCCCTGATTCCAGTAGCGAGGACCTGTTCCATGATCACAGGCCCCGGTCACGCCAACATCGCCGTCGCCCTCACGCCCGTGGTGAATGAGTTCCAGATACCAATGTTGGACTATAACACCGCTAATGATTTCTTCACGACGGAGCAGTATAGCTATCCTTACTTTTCCAGAACCACCACGGCAAACTCTTACAATTTCCTCGCCTACGGTGAGGTCTGTGTGCACTACTCTTGGGAACGAGTCATCATCATCTCTACAAATGACCAGTTCGGACTGACTCGATCCTCCTCGCTGGAGAGCTCTATGCGGCGCCGGAATATATTTGTGGAGAAGGTGTATTATATGCCAGATACCAGTAAGGCCTCTGTAAAGGAAACCATGGAGGAAATTTATAAAACGGATGTAAGCCGAGTCATTTTCATCCTTCTCTCCACACGAGACAGTGAGGCACTTGACTTTTTTAATCTCGCAGATGAACTGACCTACATGAAACAGTACGTTTTTATATTGAACAGAGATTTGTGTGCGTACGGCTATGCTAACCCAGCGGCACGCAAAAAGCTGGTGAGCTCCATTTGTATTTACCCACACGTCCCAGAGGATCGACTAAAGAGTATTAACGAAGTCTTGTCGTCCAACGCCGCGATTCGGAAAACCATGCGGTTAACTCTCAGCGATGGCGGGTTCCTGACTCAAGTGGAGCAGTGCCCTCTGGTGACGGTCGTACCACAGAGCGGGTTTGCGGTCGACGCTGCTTACGTTATCATCGACGCGGTAGAGCGAGCGGTAGCGGCGAACGCCTCACTTAACGTTAGTGCTAGTCTTCTCCCTTTCCTACGCAACACGTCGATTAATAAGTTTACAGGTCCGTTCAGCATCGGCTCTTCTGGGAACCGCAATTATTCCGTTTTCGCCATCGATATTCAAACCCCCACCAACGTGCTCACGATAGGCACGTGGAACTCGACGAACACCCCGACGCTTAAAATTACGGAGGACTCCTTTGCTTGGCTGACCGGTAATACCGCCGTTCCAGCGGACACTTTTAGAGACATGTCGTTTGTGTTGGGCTCCACGGTCGCCGCTTCTCCTGGCGCCATCGTAATCTCCGTTCTAGGGTTTCTAATTACGATTGCGGTCTTTGTCTTCTGTTACCGGCACTACAAGGTGCAAAAGCTGATGGAGCACGCTTTACAAAGCAACGAGTTCCCGGTAACGGAGGAGGAGCTAGCGCGTCTAAGAGGGAAGAAGGACGACTTGTAGGGGTACCACTTTGTTTTTTTCTAAAGACGATGGATCTTTCCATGTTGATCATCCACTGAAACAATACTAGTGGTAGTGGGGATTGTTGTTGTTGTTGTTGCTGTTGTTTTTAAGTAGGATCCTTTCTTCTCTTCAATACCCTTCCACCACTGACCCCTGCCGTTGTTCTCTCTCTCTCTTTCTTTTCTTCTTTCATTCTTTCACCTGTAGTAGGTTCAACTAGCTTTTTTTTTTTTTTTCTTGTCGGCTATTAGGATAGAGCCCATGTCCTACCACTATGCCTATCCCACCACGACCTGTGCCGCGCCACCGTCCGTCGAAAAGGACCCTCTTCAAGCTACCATTCAGCGGTACCAAGAGGAGACAGCCAAAGGTGGTTCACTGGCCAACCATAATTTCCTGATAGACGTCCCGGTCAGCGAAGGGGATGTGGAACGTCGTGAAAAGCGATTTCAGTCCTCGTCGCAGGCTCTGTCGAGTCCCTTCTCTCCCACGCCGATGAATCTGCTACTACAGTCCCCATTGGAAGGCCGTCGACGGGCGATACACAAGTTAGCCCCCTTTCCTCCCTTTTCTTCCACCGCCGTAAAGTCTCTCCCTGCCTCTAAACTTCTCAAATTTAGAAGAGAATGGCTACCGTATCGTCAGCGGTTCGCGGTGCAGCAGCAACGGACGGACTTACTGGACGCCGTGCTCAATCACTCTGTAGTGGGAATAGTAGGACCGCCTGGTACGGGGAAAACCCTACAGGTACCCATCATCCTTTCCGAAACGGAAGCCTTTAAGCGGAGACGCATTGTCCTGGTAGTGGCGAACGACTTGGCAGCTCTTCTTACCGCCTCGCGACTCCGTGAAGAACGGGGCGAAGACCCCAATAGTACTACGGTGGCTGCTTCTCTCTCGCTCCGCCGTGACGCGGGGGTGGGGACGAGCATCATTGTGACCACGGCAGAAATCCTAGCGCGGCAGCTCGTTTGTGACCCCACCTTGGTCGATGTAGGCGTAGTCATCTTTGACGATGTGCACTTTCGAAACGAATGCACTGAGCTGTGTTTTCATTTTCTGAGGAACCTGCTTACCAAGCTACCAGAGAAGGAAGCAGCCCTGCACGTGGTGTTAAACAGTATAAACGATATCTCCCCCATGATGGAGTTCTTCAAATCCCAAAAAAGTACGATATTCAACCTGTCCAAGGGAGAAACCACAATTCCTAGTGTCTTCTACGTCGAGGAAACGCTACAGTGGTTAGAGCGGTGTAGCAAGGAGGGACCCACTCTGTGTCAGGACCCTCTCCAGGAACTAAGCAAGTACGCGGATGACGTCAATGTGGTCCACAAGACGACTGAAATTGTAGAGGCCGACTCGAGAGGGAAGTTCCACCTTCTTCATCAATTAGCACTCCACGCCATCACCACGCACGATGCCGCTGACCGTGGACGTGATACCGCGGATAAAACGCTTCGTGTCACGGTTGTGGTGGCCCCAATGGCGTCCACTGTATGGAATTTACGGCACTCCATCGACCAAGACCGATTTACAGTAGTGGATCTTATAGACGACGGGGTCGTACTGGACAACTTTTTAGAGTATGTGAACCAAAAGATACAAGAGGATGTAGGCAAGCGGTGTATTCTTTTCGTCCCATTCGAAGTAGCGTTTACGGCCTTACCTCCTACTATCGAGGTCGGGTTACTGCTTGATTTTGCCCATGACGTGGAGCGTGCTTTAGACCCGTCCACTATGGCAGACACCCATCACGTTGGGTACACACATCTCAATGCACTGCGCAATCGAAGGAGAAGTTGTGACATGCTGATACAGCTTATCCCAAAGAAGATCCTACACAGCACTCACCACCGAAAACAACAACCGGATTGTATCTCCCACCTGTCACTAGAACAATACTTGCAGTTATACTGTATCTTGGCGGCATACGAGCAAGTCGCCGACGCTAAAAGCGACGCTTCGGTAGCACAAAAGGGCGTGGCGCTCCTCAAGGAGGTATTTACGGGTACCGCTGCCCTGTCCAACGCCAAGTGCGAAACGATCCGACGGGTACTGTTGTACGTGGAGCAGTACTTGGAATCTGCTCAAGCGGTAGTAGTGTCTGCTACCAACAGTAGTAGTAGTAGTAGTAGTACGAATGCAAGCCGGACCACTTTGACCCCGTTAGGTTGGGGATATCTGTTACTTGGGTTGCCTTTTACGGTGAGTCGTCTGCTCTTGTACGGTCTCGCGTTCGGCAGCCCTGTGGAAATGAGTGCGGTGGCCGCACTGAGCTTGGCGGGTAGTCTAGAGAAGGACAGCGGAGACGAGGACATACGCGAAGTATACGGTGAGGCCCTACAGTTTTACTCTTTAAAGTCGCTGAGCGATGTGGTGAGCTCCTTTAACCTCTTCAAGACGTGGATTTACATGAAGTCAAAGGAGAAGGGAAATGAGTTTGTCGAGGAGTGCGGTCTTAGTGAAGCGAAACTGAATCTCGTCGTTCGATTAGGGGTGCAGCTGTATGCCCTTCAGATAAAGACCAATCTATCCGGTGTCTCTCCCGAGGAGAAGGAGCGTTTCTCAGCCGTGAATGAAGCTAGCATCGGTGGCTTTGAGGAAAGAATAAGGGAATTACTCGATGGGGCCATCTCGAAGCCTCAGATTGCCAGCTGTCTCTCTGCTGCGTTTTATCCCAACTGTGCGGTGATGCACGACGATGGGGCAGCGAGCTTAGTGGACGGGACCCATCTCCTTCAAGACGCCTCTAAGCTTACCTATTTTCCCCGTCTTGGGCTCTTTGCGTCTACCAGTGTTCTTCACTCGGAGGTCGCCGCCGCGGGGAATCCCTTTCTCTTTCTGAGCAAACGCACCGCGCTGACCGATCAACAGTCCATCACCCCGGTCTCGGTACTGGAGGTGGGTATCCCCATGGAGGAGTCCGCGATAGTGGTGTCGTGTGGGTCAGGGTCTTCACAGCTGAAGGACGTCCCCCAGCGCTGCCGCGGGTGGTCCTCCCTTCTCACCCACGCTTGGCGTACCACGTCCAGGGCCGCTCATCTGCCCCCTGCCGCCCAGCTGCCCCCGTGCTCTATCCCTGTGCAGCCCTACGATACAGTCCAATCCCCCAAAGCGGTGTACCGGGTGGATAAGAATTTCCGTCTGACCTTGAAGTCGACCTCGCTTCGTTGGCTGCTACAGTTCAGAAAGTACTTGCAATTATACATGGAGACGCTGATTAGCCAAGGCGAGGAGGAAAGTAAGGAATTAAGAAACGAACTACACGAGGGTTGGGCGTGGTGGATGAAGCGAGGAGAAGAGGGGAAGGCGTGGCTTCGGGAGGAACGAGCTGTGGTGAGGCCGACGGAGGAAAAGAAGCGTCCACAACTCACCCCATTCTACCAACTGCTGCTCACCCGCGGTATTCCTCCTAAAATGGAACCACCAAAGGAACAGGAGGTAATAGAGGAGGAAGAGGAAAAGGCGCTGGTGTTCACCGGTCCCGTGCCCTCCGCGGATACCGAAAAGGTGATGAGGGTTTTGATTGGTAATGTCAAGAATATAGGATCCAGGGACTTGGAGCGTAAAATGCTTGAAAGTGATCGAAGCATTTTTTCCTTTCTCGACACGGAAGACGAGTTTCACGATTATTACCTTTATTTACTGAAACAAATAGCCCCAGAACTCCAAGAGCTGGGAGACAACCTGGATGAGTTGAATGCGTTTCTGGACGCACTCGAAGAAGAAGTAAAAGCGGAAAAGGCTACCGCGGCCCCTCCTGTAGAACCCACCAAAGAGTCGGCCCCTAAAGTCAGCTATCAGTTAGACGAATTTGTCCCAGAGACGACAGACGACAACTACGGAGGAGTACAATTCGAAGAGGCTTCGATTAATATTCGAAAGCCACCCACTACCACCGTGACACACACGGTAGAGGATCCCACCTCGTTAGATCCACTGCCACCACTAGAAGGCGACAATGAAAACGCCCCCGACACAATGCACCCACTGCCAGGAAACTTTAACCCCATGGCGATGGGCACTCCCTCCGATGAGATTCCACAGGGAGGGTACGCCGCGCCCTCCGAGGCAGAGCTGATGGCTCTTTTGATGCCCAAAGCGCCGGAAAATCCCCTCTCTCAGCCCCCACCACCATTACCGGTGAAGGCCATCGACGAACGTCCGCCCTCTGTGCTCGCCTACCCTATTCCAACCAGTAAAGACAATGTACAGCTTCAGCTGGCCATCGCTCTAGGAGAGACGTTAGGCGTGCGAGTAGGGCCCACGACGATTGTCGGAAACGTAGCGCGAATTGATGTACCGAGTACGAAAGTGGAATTACGAGCGTTATCGCGAAAGCAATTCACCTGTGTGGGACAAAAGGTTTACATTTTTAAGAACAATCGTATCATTGATAACCCCGACGTGACAAGAGGTCGTGGTCGCGGCGGGAGAGGAGGCGGTGGTGGGCGGGGGGGACGAGACCACTTTGCTGGCTACTCCGACTATGACGGCAGAGGGGGTGGGTCTAGATACTGGAGAGGACAAAGGGAGCCGAACCCACCTCCCTCCCACCCAGCCTACTATCACGGCGCTCTTGGAACGATTTCTGATGACGAGGACGAGTGAAACTTTTACTTCTGAAACCTTCGTTATGATACATCCAAGATTTAACAAATAATAATAAAAATAAAAAAAATAGGTGTTTTTTTTTTTCATTTTCCTTGTTGGTTTCTCCTTTGATGGAGAGCAGTGAAACGTTCCCTGCTGTCCCCGCGTTTTTGGAAACCCAATAACAATCTTTTCTCTCTTTTATTGTCATGATGATGATTATTATTATTACTGTACTTGTTTTAAATTTATTGTGGGGAAATTTAATAATAATAATAGTAGCAAAAATGAATGCAGATAAGGCAAGAATAGAATACCACCGTGTGGACAATGCGGAAACTCACAGTTCACCCCACACGTTTACTTACGCGAAGAACGCAGTGGCCTCTACTACCAAACCCGATCGACCGTCCATCTCCAACATTACCATCACCCCCGCCATCGCGGGACTACCACTGTCTCGTCTAAAACACAAGGTAGGGGCGGTGGAAGTGGAGGAGGGAGACTATCCCTCCACCTGTCGTCGCGTGGAAACCCTTTCGTTCGACATTGAAGGCATCAGTGCCCCGGTGGCGAATCTTTTCCGCCGTCTTATCATCACCGAGGTGCCCACCCTGGCCTTTGACCGCATCCTTATTTACGAGAATGACAGTGTCGTGTTGGACGAGTTACTCTCCCACCGTATCGGTCTTGTCCCTATTGCCGGTCCAGTTCAATCGATGGGATACGTAGACGCTCAAAACCCGGGTAGCTTTAGTCAACTCGACCCCCTGCGAACCTTGTTGTTTGAGCTGGAGGCGGAAGGGGCAAAAGACACCGCGGTCACCCCCGTGTATAGTAACCAGCTGGTGTGGAAACCGCTGCCGGGGCAAGAGGGGTGGAAGGAGACGGAGGTGGACGATGAAAAAGTGTTTCTGGTGCATCCCGACATCCTTCTCACTAAGCTAGGACCAGGGCAAAAACTCAAGCTCCGGGCGGTAGCGGTGAAGGGGTTGGGGATCGTCCATACGAAGTGGAGTCCAGTCTCTAGTTGCTATTACGAAATGAAAAATTCAATTGAGCTGACGGAGCCCCTCACAGGGGAGGCCGCCCACCGTCTACAGTCTATCTGTGCGTCCAACGTATTCGATCTTGACAAGGACGGTAAGGCGGTGGTGACAGCGCCAGAGAAATGCACCGTCTGTCGGGAGTGTTTACGCACGGACGTGTATCCGGAATTTGCCCAAAAGGTCAAAATTGAGAAGGATAAAACAGCGTTTCGCTTTCACTTGGAAAGTACCGGCCAGCTTTACGCGGCGCAGGTGTTTAGAATGGCACTTCAGCTATTTGCGGAACGTTGCACTGAACTATCCAAACTGGTACAGCGTACGGAGGTGAATGACTTCTCCAAATGAGAATCCGAATGCACACATACACACACACACACACACACACAAATACACACCTCTACTCTGTTGAATATTAAAACCCGAAAAAAAAGAATTGACTTATAAAAAATAAAATCACTTCATCATAACGAATACGTTTAAAAAAGGAATAATTAACTTCTTAAAAAGACGTACTCTTCAATAAACAAACAAAAATGGAATATAACTTCCCTCTGTTAGTGTTTCCCCATTTCCAAATGAGCACTATTTTTTTTTCTCTCCTTTTCTCTCTTTCTTTATTTTCCTACCAAATGAGTCGTTATTTGGTGAATGTTGACGAGTCGATGCGATTGAATATTGTGTCGTCGTATTTTAAAATAAAAAGAATAGAAGGCAGTACATTCATAGGGGAGGCTTCTCTGAAACACCTCCGCGAACGACAGCACGAGTATCTAGTCTCCCTCGCAAACAATGCAAGGCACGCAGAAGTCCATAAAATCCTTTTAATCGTGGAAGGGCAAGAGGCGTACCAACACTTCAGGGAACACGTTACCTTCAACAAGACATTGTTTCCATCGGAGGCGAGCTCCAAGATTATACCCGTCCTAAGACTGCAGCCTGGACAGCCCACCTATGCGGAGCTCTTCTACCAGGCGAATCAACTATTACCCGGTACACTCTCTATGATTAGTAACGCGGATGTTTTCCTCTCCCCGCAGCACTTTTCAGTGGAAAAGGTGCAGGAATTGTTCGAAGTGTTTGATAAAAAAAATAGTTACCACTCTGCCAAGCGCCTTGCACTGGCCTTGACACGATACGAGAGCGACAACGCGACCGACGCTCCGTTGATCCGGGAGTACCGAGGCTCCCACGATGCCTTTATCCTAAAACCTCCCGTGGCGTTGGAGGTCTTGGGGGGCACCACACATCCCCAGAACTGCTACCAAGCGGAGAATATTGTCATTTATGAGCTAAAAAAGGCGCAGTATACGGTCCTCAACCCTTGTCTAGATCTGCGACTCGTACACCAACATGCGGCGGACTTACGGCAGTGGAGACCCTCTGTGGATGCGACCCGCTATGGACGGTCCCAGCCGATTGACTGTACAACTGCTATGGAAATAATACGTAATGGTGGATAAACAGTTTACCTGAAAGAGAAAAACGTTTCCGTTGATGCTTTACTTCATATTCTTTTCGTCTCGTTGTTTGCACTGTCGCCGCAAAAGTAATCATCACAATAGTGTGAGCCTATTATGCCTCTGAACACACTTTCCGTTTCTTTTTTTTTTTCTCGTTACCTGTATATTTACCATAATTACAATTTAGTATACATTTTCCCTGTAATGAAGTCCGCAACAAGCGAGGGAAAGAAGTCGCACCCTGTTCCACCCGAGACCGCGAATACACTCCAGGAGACAGAAATTGTTGTGAACGCGGACAGAAACAGTCCCACTCCCCAAGGCGATGATAGTCTTCGGGTAGACGGGGTCCAACCACCACCACGAAACTCTGTCCTTCGTTCTATCGTCTCTACAATCGTAACGTGCGTGAAGTACACCTACGCCGATGTACGCAGCCGTCCTCGAAATACCATCATAGGAGCTGTTGCCGTGCTCATTTTGGTGTTTTTCTCTGGTTTGGTGTTGACCGCGCTGGACAAGACGCCTTACATTATACTGCGGCTGGCAGAACTAAACGCAGGGGAGGCCGACTTCTCCTTTGAAACCGATGGAGCGATGCTGAACTATAGTTATATGGAGAGGCAATTGGCGTCGTGTGAGGCGGTGCGTGGCATATCCCCCCGGTGGACGATAAAGGCAGAGTTGGACGCGGAGCCAAAACTCCCTTTTTTCAACCTGTTTGACCCGGATAGAACCCCCTCCACGGCACCCCGTACTACCACGGTAGTGCTGGTGGCCGATACGGAGAAGGAGATGGAAATAGGAATAGGAAGGGATTGGAAGTATCGACCAACAGGGTACGGCGAGGTCACCCTGTACCGAGCGGCCGCGGAGTTCCTAGGAGTGCGCCCTCAGAGAGGGGAACGTGTGTCGTTTACGATTGACGCAAAGACACTGTTGTCTTCCGCCTCGATGGATATTTATGTGACCGTTCCAGAAGTCGTCAATGTTTCCAACGACCTCATTAGCTCCTACATTCGTTCGTTTATCGAGCTCAATCAACTTCCCAAAGATCGCATCAATCTCTTTGACTTGCTCACAGCGTCCTTCTCTGCCGTGGTGGTCAACACCTTTGACAGTCCAGAAGGGAAGTATCCCTCCGCGCTCGGTAACGTGGCGCTTTTAGATTATCAACAATTAATATCTCTCCTGTTGGAGGAGTCTTGTCTGTATGGTGGTGAAGTAGGACCTAAGGACTCGCTTCTGTATCCCACTTGGAATCCCGATGGAGAGAACTCCACGCTAAACGATGCGGTCCTGAATTCTTATCAGTTTTCCGCCGCGCTGCGTAATATGATCAATGACTTTCGCCTCGGGGAGAATGCCATGTCGGTGCTGACGGTGCTGCGTGACCGGTATCAGTACTACTACGCCGAGACCTCCACTCGTGCAAGGGGACTGATTGCGGCTACCAACAGTCTGATGACTACCCTGGGGGTAGACTTTGACGCGTCCTTTTCCTTTTCCCTCAGCCAAATGTATGAACAGCTCGATATCTTTAAGGTGCTCGTTGTCACTTCCTTTGCTACTGTTGTGGCGGCGATGATTGTCCTTGGGGTGATACTTTTGCTTACCCTTCTACGTATCAACGCGGAGGAACGCCAGTACGAAATTGCCATGATGAGAGCTCAAGGAATGCCAACATCGCAGATCGGTGGACTACTGGCGATGCAAACGATGACCTTCGCCATCCCGGCCACCGCAATAGGTATCCTTTGTGTGTTTCTGTTCAATATTATTATCGAAGCGCTCCTTTCCTCGTTCTCCAAGGCGCCTGCCAACTACTGGAGCTTCCCCGTTTTTGTCCCCTTGTTCTGCCTCTGTGAGGGGTTACTGATGCCTCTTATCGCGACGTGGCCCTCGATCCGAAAGGCGCTGTCCACCTCTCTGCGGGATGCCCTTGATATTTACCGCCAGGAGAACAACGAGACAACGGTGAAGATGATTAAGCTGGCAAAATTGGGCTTGGAGAAGTGGGAGCTTGTGGTGGGGATATTTTTGGTAGTGGCAGGGTTCGTCGTGTACTACCTGATTCCAGTCTCGTTTGTATTTCAAAAGTTTATGTTGTTTTTCTTTCAGCTAGACTTTGTGCTCTGTTGCATGGTGGTGGGACTGTGTTTAATGGTGTCGGTGGTACAAACGATAGCGCAACGACTCCTGCTGAGGGGACTACTCTGGGGGCCGGATCGTCGTCTGCTCACCCTCATTGAAAAAAACTTGTCGACGCACCACGAAACCAATAAGAATGCTTTTATGATGTTTCTTCTTAGCGTAGGATGTCTCTGCGCTGGTGGTATCATGTTTTCGGTACTCGCCTCCATCTCCACCCAGTTATCGGAGCTCGCCGCGGGGTCACACATTAGTATTTCATCCGTCTCCACCATTGCGCCACTGAACGAAACCACTCTAAATGACTTTCTATCCACGATCGGCAGTGGCTATGTGCTTCACTGGGCCTATGCCTCGTTTCCTTTGGGGTCTCACCCCTCCTTTGGGTCCACTAGTGTGCGGAATGCGGTAGGAGTGTCGTTTAACCTCAAGGTGACGGCGCTGTCGGAGTACTTTATGGAATCCACCTACGACGCGTACAACATGATCGAAGAACTGAACCCCAACTATCGCTACGAAACCGACAACAAAGGTAAGGCGATGGTGTTGCGGAGCATGTACGACGATATTCCCACGGCGACCGATGCACTGGGTGCGACACGTTCCCTTAATACAGGCAAGTACCACGACGGCACCCCAGCTCGGTCAGAAACTACCCAACGCAGGCCCGTCATCCCTATACTAATCGGGAACACGGTGAAGGACCGCCTAGGCACTGGGGTGGAAGACAATCTTTTTCTTTCCTTTTACTACAGTGTTATCCACAACAAGGATCAGAAAGGCTTCGGTGTGGAAACCCACTTTACCCTACAACCAAGGGCACTCATGAAACGGGTGTCGGGGTTCTTTCTCATCTCCCCGCTGACGTTTTCTGCGGGAACCATTCTGGTTACCACCGATTCCTTTCAGGAACTTCTGAACGCGTCTCGTTACGATCTTTCCGAGGAGGAAAAGACTCAGTTTTCTATCCCAAAGAATGCCGCTAAAGAGGTTCTCCAGCAAAAGCTGTTTATTCGGTTACGCCCTAATGTGACCAAATCGCAGCGGGAGCACTTCACGAACATTATTCAACCGGTTACCGACGTTACCTTCCACACGACCGTCGATACGGTAGGGTTGGTGGAAGACCTGGAGGCCGTTCGGGATGCCATTTTATACTTTTTCTACTTTATCGCGGTGATCTGCACTGTGTTGTGTGCGTTTATGATGTGGATGACCTTCATCGCCAACGTTCAACTTCACTTGTGGACGTATGGAGTACTCCGATCGCTTGGGTTTACCAACTCCCAGTTGATACGGGCGTGTATCTATGAGGCCCTTAGTATCGTCGTGGCAGCGTTTCTCGGAGGACTAGGGGTGGGGTGCGCCGTGGGGTTAAGCGTGGCGGCTCAGTTCTCCACCTTTATGAGCCTACCGTACACGGTACAGATCCCCTACACGTTAATCCTCCTCGTCCTAGGTCTCTGTCTCGCCGCCGCTGTAATCGGGTCCGCCATCCCGTTGTGGGTGGCGAAGAAACGCAGCATTGCCTCCGTAATAAAGGGGGTTTAATCCTTAATTCGGTGCTTGCGTGCGTGTGTGTGTGTTCCTCCAACGCCCCGTATCCAGGCAAATATTTATATAATTGTCTATTTGTTGGTATTGTTAATTATTGCTAATTTTTTTTTTAATTATTGTTGCGTTCCGTAAAAGAAATTAAAAAAAAAAAAAGCACCAATTTTCTTGAAAGATCCTTTTTGTTCAGTACCGCTCTGATGACGTGTGCTCGTTCATTTATCTCTCCTTTTTGTTTTCCCTTTTTTTTTTATTATTTTACTCATGTATGCATCGTTAATAGTATAGTGTAACCATTTCATACACACCCAAATGACAAAAGGAAAGGGGAAAAATCCGGGGGCGAGTGGGTTAAACAAGCACATTAAACGGAAAGAGCACAAGGAGCGCTCCCAGCTCGAGTCCAGACGTAAGTTGGGTCAGTTAGAGAAACACAAGGACTACGTAGTCCGAGCGAAAAAGCGAAAGTTAAAAAAGGAAAAATTGCTCCAAATTAAACGGTCCGCGGCGCAGCGCAATCCAGATGAGTTTCACATTGGTATGACCAAGGCGGTGATGGATGTCGCTACCGGTCGCATGATGAAACGGAAGAATAAACGTTCAAAAGACGAACGACAGACCGAGTTGAAGCATAATCTGCAGAACAATGGTCGAAACTTACAGTACCTGGAGTTCAAGTCTCAGGCGGATCGGAACCGGGTAAAGGAAATTGTCGAAGAGGACGTCTCGGCCGCGGTGCTGAGTACGGCGCCTTCCAACACACACACCATTTTCACCGAAAGCGAGGAGGAATTCAAAAAGTTCGACCCTGTCAAGTATTTCAACACCACCAAAGAAATGCTCAAGGTTCACCCCGCCCTTCGTGGCTCACTCTCCGTAATGAAGGATACTGTGCTACCCGAGACGTTACTGCTGTCTGGCAATCATATGAAGACCGCCTCGCAACGGCGGGCGGAGCGGAAAAAGATTCAAGAGGCACTCGCGGCACGTCCGACGCAAACTGAGGAGGAGCGAGAACAGTTGGTGAAAGGTATTAAAGGGAAGTTACGCAAAGAAGATAAAATAGCCTTTTCCGAGTTGGTGAGAGAAGAAGCCTATAAAGACGGACATGAGGGGGACGAGGAAGAGGAAGTTTTTGACCCGGTAGAGAAGCTAAAAGAGATACACACTTCACAGGAGAACGAAAGACTGCGATTGGCGGCGAAGAGAACGAAGGAGGTAACCCAGCGGATGGAGCGTAGTAAGAGTTTAACCTCTTTGGCCAATGTGATTCGTAGGCAAAATAACGGTATAAAGAGACAACTAGATCAACGAAAGGAGGGACGCTTCAAGGCGAACGCCGCACGTAGGGCCCGATAAAAAAAAAAAAAGTGATGGCGATGCGAAGGAGACCGCTACTTTAAAAAAAAAAAAAAACAGAGAGAAAGAGAGAGAGAATACGATTAAACGTCTTTCTGTTTTACACACTCGTTTAAATATAATACTTTTGTACGAAAGTAAAATAAAATACACTAATATATATATATATATATATATATGTGTGGGACCCCAGGAGTCTGTACGGATATAATAACGCCAAAAGTGATAACATGAATCCAATCTTGACCTTTCTCCCTCTCCTTTATATTTTATGCACTCAAAAAAATAGCAGCAAAAATAATAGATCAGCAAAAAATTATAGTCCAAAATTATTTTTTTTTTTCTTCCTAAATCCCACTTATTGTTTTCTAAATAACAACAACAACAACAAAAAATAGTAACTAGAAATTTTAATTGTATTTCAAAAAATAAAAACACAAAATAAAAACGAACCACAACTCCCACTCATATTTCCAAGATGAACACACCAGCATCTGCTAGGGGAAACCGGGAGAGTCCCTCCTCTCAACGTCAAACTTCAGCTCGACGCCGCCGAGCCTCGGAGATCAGCACTTCCGGTCCTCCAATTCGCAGTGCCAGGAATTCCACGATTGACGCCAACGCCGCTCTTCAGACCCAAGCCAACGCGATGAAAGTGTACATCCGAGTGAGACCCTTTAGTGAACGGGAGATCGCCTCCCGGACCTCCACTCACAGTACCGTCCGCATTGACGCCGACAATCCCGCCATCATCACCATTCTGGACCCTTCTAACCAATTCCGTCAGCAGTCCACTTACAAATTCACCCGCTGTTTCTGGTCGGTCTTTCAACAAAGCGAAAAGAACATCTGTGAAGCGGTGGACTCTGTGTTGGTAGGAGGCATGAATGTCCAACGACGTTCTCGTGCGGCCTCCATGATTCAAAACGCTTCCGTGGATCCCTCTCAGGCCCCTGCCTACACCGGTTCCGGCTCCTCCGCTGTCAACACGGTGGACCCAGAGGTCACACACCCCCCTTACGCGGGACAGAGTGAAGTCTACGAGTACGTCGGCAAGCCCGTGTTGGAAAACACTCTTGATGGTTACAACGGTTGTGTGTTCGCGTACGGGCAGACCGGTAGTGGTAAGACGTTTACCATGATGGGATACGCTCCCACTACAGCGGATATCAAGAAGCAACGCGCCCGGCGGGAGTCCACGGCGAACAACTCCCTCCGGGACCTGGACAACAGCACGTCTCAGGTCTCGGATGGGGCTGGGTATGAGCGACAAACGAGCCCCAACCCTGCCATCCCTTTTGACGATGAAAGCGAACTGGACGATGTGGTGGACAAAACCAACATGGACCCCACCGACCTTCAAGGTATCATCCCACGTATCTGCGCCGATCTCTTCCATGGACTGAGGGAGAAGCGCCGCACCGATGACTCTAGGTCGTTCCGAGTCTCCGTATCGTACTATGAAATTTACAATGAAAAAGTGTACGATCTCATTCGTCCCCGCGGCGATGCGGACCTCAAAATCCGAAATAATCCCTCTACCGGTCCCTTTGTAGAAGGACTGGCCTCTAAACAAGTGGCAAAGGAGGAGGATATCGCCAGGGTGATCCGAAAGGGTATGCAGGAGC
>JADNSB010000151.1:0-29344 GCA_019695575.1 Angomonas ambiguus | reverse complement strand
CCAAGAGGACCGACCTTGGGGGCGAGAGAAGCGGTAGCAGCGACCTCACCACCGATGGCGCGGACGATGACGACCAGCTCTTCGTTAGGGTCAAACTTAGGAGGCATTGAAAATTCCCTTTGTACAGGCAATAAATAGTGAGAAAAAGAAAACAGAAAGTAGAGGAGAAAGGGTGAAAAAGATAGAATAGAGTTTCAAGATTACAGTGAAATAAATCAAAAAAGTAATTTACGTGCAGGGACAAGGTTGAGCTACAAGTTCATTTTATTTTATTGCTTACTTTCAGAAATTAATAAAAAAAATTTAAAAAGAAAAGAAAAGAAAGCTTTTCCATTTTCTTGAACAAAAAAAAAAGCAATCAATTGACTTACTTGGCGCGCTGACGACGACGTCTGCGCTCACGCTTCAGGCGCTTTATGCGCTTCTTCTTCCACTTGGGGCGCATACCCCTTGGGCGGCTTACGGTACCCATGATGACCTTGACAGTATAAATGAAAAAAAAGAAAAATGAAAAAGAAAGAGAGAGAGAGGTGTAGAAAGGACACACACACACACATTAGTCACAGGAAAGCAAAAGGTACCAAAACACATGCAGCGGCATTGTATATATTTTTTTTTATATAGGAGATAAATGAAAAGAGAAAATAAGTTGGTTTACTTGGGAACAGTCAATTCACCATTGCGGATTTTGTCCTGGATGGCCATGGGGGACTCTCCCTCGACCTGGCAGCCAACAGAGACGGCAGTACCGAGGACTTCCATCACTACAGACTGAAGGTTGGCACCCATAGAGTTGGGCTGGCACTCCTTGGCGATCTTGATGATTTCAGAGAAGGGGATGTTACCGTCGTGCTTCACGTTCTTTACCTTCTTGCGGTCACGCACGGGCTCCTTGAGGGCACGGATGAGGCGAGAGGCGGCAGAAGGGGTGACCACAACAGTGGCGACACGGTTCTTGACGCGGAGCTCGCAGGTAACCTTGAGTCCCTTCCAGTCCTTGGTGGACTTGGCAATATCCTCACCAATCTTCTTGGCGTTGAGACCAAGAGGACCGACCTTGGGGGCGAGAGAAGCGGTAGCAGCGACCTCACCACCGATGGCGCGGACGATGACGACCAGCTCTTCGTTAGGGTCAAACTTAGGAGGCATTGAAAATTCCCTTTGTACAGAAAAAAAAAGAGAAAAAAAGAAAAGATAGTATAGAGTTGTAGGAGCACTATGGAGACTGCATAGGCATATTCATTTTATTTTTGTGTATAAAGAGAAGTAGTCATATCTGTTTTTTACTTTATTACTATTATTATTATTATTCATTATAGTATAAAACGAGAATTAGCAGATCAGGAGCACAGTCGATACCACCATATTAAAAACAAACACCACCGTGGGTGCTCCAGGGAGTAGGTGCTCTTGAGTGGTTAAAGGGTCTGTAAAAAAGATTAATGAATCACGAAACTGGCATTGTCGGTGACGTCGACAGTGAATTGTTTACTATTTTTATTGGGTACCGCGTATAGTTGGTCGATTAAGCTAGGAAATAAATCTCTCTCCATAATGTTATGAATGGCTCTACCGTTTCCAGAGACAAACTTTTCTTTTGCCCACTCGATGATGTACTCCAGGGCACTATCGGTGAGGTTGAGATGGACTTGCTGTTGGCAACCGAACTGCTTCAGTTTCAGCTGTGCAATCTCATACGCTGCGTCTAGCGTAATGGGAACAAAGGGAAACATGTCAATGTACGAGGTGGATATATTAGGAAACGCGGTTTTAAACTCGGAGGCAATGAAGGCTTCCAGTTCGAGGAAAGACTTTCCCCTAGTCCGTCCCTCCTTCCCAAAATCCGAAGTCAGCAACACTATAGCGTTGTTCAATTTTACGTCAATGTGTTCAGGGAAATGATCGGAGCGGCCCAACAGAGGAAGCAATACCGCCACCTTATCCGGAGAAAGGGAAGAAAATTCTTCTACAAGTACGACGCTTCTTTTATACTTTCTGACGTGATTCACAATCACGGGCACCACCATACTCCGAAACTCTTTAGCGCTAAGGCCGTTGAAGGCGGTACCGTAGAGACGCAGTGTCGTATCCCCTAACGTACACTCCGGGTTGCCGCACTTGACCCCCAGTGAGAGGGAGATGGCCTCCGCTGTGGTGGACTTGCCTACCCCATGGTCCCCAGCAAAGTGCAGTACACAGGGACTACCGCCGTGCCGGATACACTGGGCGACACGGTTCAAGATGACTCCCAAGGAGAACTGTCCTTTGACCTTTTCCGGTCCAATCCGCCTCAGTCGGACCATGGCGTAGTTTTTATAATCCGCTTCACTAAGAGGGTTGGGGCGGAGACACTGTATGCGCTGGCGCCACGACAAGTGCTCGGAGGAGCACACCGGATAATCCACACAGGGGGTGCCTTGTGTAGGATAGCTCTGTTGGTCCTCTATATTAAATGAAACATTTTGCCATGACAACACTATAGCAAGGAGAATACAGATACCGATGGGGAGGTACTTCATATTTCTACCCTTGTTTACCGACTCGTTTGAGAACGTAAGAAGTGAGAGACAGAGAGAGAGAAAAGGGAAAAGATGAATACAGTAAAATATTGTAACCCAATAAAAATTAGAGTGTAGATCCTACATCTTCTTTCTCTGTTTGTTTCATATGTTTTACCACGCGCTTAAAGGAAATAACTAAGAAAGGGTCTGAATACCTTATTATTCATTAATATTCCTATTTGGGTTTTTTTGGTTTTGTTGAAAAAATAAAATAAAGTTGAATTATCAGTACTTAAAGTTGCGAAATTATAAAGGTGAAAAACACGAAATGAAGTTGTAGAAGGAAAAAAAAAAAAAGAGAGAAGAAAAGGAGAACGAGAAGCGTAAAATGTAATTTGAAGGGATTACACAATACCTTCCTTGATGGGTTCGTTAGCGAGCAGTTTTCGCCTTTCTTCATCAACCGAGTACCCCAATATTACCATTTGTTGCTCCAACGTCATCTTGTCGGCCCGAAGACTTAGAATAGGCCCTGTAATGAAAAAACACCACTTCGCCGCCATCCACGCCCCTGTCATGGCACAGAAATAAGAGTCTCCGGTCCAGCCTTGTCGATTCTGAATGCCTCGCGCCATAAGCCAAAGACCAATCCCCACACCCGCCAAACCTGCCGCACACCAAAAGGATTGAAAGAAGGCCCGAATGAAACTTTTAGGTGGGAAGAGGCGCCAGAGAACATCAATAGGGGTCAGGAATAGGGCCATACGAATCAAGATGAGTCCAGGGACGAAGGCGAACCCTCCCGCTGCCCAATAGTTGTCATACTCGACGATGAATAGAATGATACCGGACGCATAGGCGACAATGTAAAAGATGTAGAGGAACAGCCGTAGGTGCCAGAAGAAATTCGCAGTGAAGTTCTTGTTTCCGGGGTTTGAAAATCTCATTTCCTTTTGTATCCTTTTTTTTTATTTATTTATTTACTTATTTTGGAAAAACAAAAATAATAATCTGTTGAGGTCAAAAATTAATAATAATTAAGAGAAGGGAAAAGTGATAGAATCTGTTCATCAGCTGACAAAAAACATGGCGGCGGCAATAGTTGTTCCACTGTTACTATTACTTTACATAGTTACGTTATCATGGAAACAAAGTAAATAAATAAGTGTATATATATGTGTTGGACGGTTTTCGAAAATCAGTCGTACTTACGTACAATGTCTTCTTCCGCCACGCTTCGTGCGGCAACAAACAGAAAATCACTCATTCGGTTCACATACACCGTTGCCTGTCTTAGCGTATCCGTGTACTGATCTGGGTAAAGATTTCTCACCTCAATCATCCGTCGTTCAGCTCTACGGCAGGTTGTCCGACACACATGAAGCTGTGCCGAGGCAAGGTTCCCTCCCCCGGGAAGTATAAATATTCTTAGCGGCACTAAAGTGGAATCCATCTTGTCAATGTACTGTTCCATCTCCATCGTTTTCTCCCCAAACTGGTACCTGTCAATAATTTCCTTCACCACCTCCTCCTCGGGGTCTGGCGTCGGGGTGGCGACAACGGTCCCCACATTCAGCAATTCTTGTTGAATCGACTCGATGTAGTTCATCAATTCATTGTGTTTTTTATCCCTTGTGTCCCTCAACATGGCTCGTGTGAGACCGAGCTGACTACTAAGCTCATCCACAGCACCAAGAGCTTCAAAGACGGCGTCGGTTTTCTTCCTTCGCTCCCCATTGAAGAGGGAGGAGGTTCCCTTATCGCCACCCTTTGTGTACACATTACTGTGAGGGGCGGCACCACCGCTGGCGGTCGCTGCCGTCTTATCCCGTTTCACCACCCGCCCCACCTGAGAGGGCTTCCTCCCTACATTAACGTGACCATAGGGGCAGTGGCGACACCGACAGCCGCAGCACTGCTCCTTTTTAAGATGGGCTAGCCGGGTGAAGACGGTGAAGCCAGTTTTGGGGTCCTCATAGGTGTCTTTTCCTTCGAGAACAGCACAGCGGTGGATTTCTTCAATATCGGGGGGAAGACTTTTTTCAATGTCATTCTTCCCCTCTACCACAACACTTTTCGTCGCCTCGGCACTCTGTGTCGCAGCGGCAGTACTGAACCAGCGATTGAAAAGCCTTTTACCACCTTGACGACCCGCAAGGAAAAGTAAGCCAGTTGACATCACGGTAAGAGCGAGAAGCCACTTCTTATCTGCCATACTTGTGTGAATAATGGAATAAACCCAAAAAACATAATAATAATAAAATAATACAGTCGCAGTTGACGAAAGGAGAAAGAAAGGAAGTAGATAACATCACAAGTATTTGTGGCATGTAAAATACAGGGGACTTTTCATTATTATTATTTTTGTACAAGTCTTGTTCATTTTCGTTAATTTTTTTTTTTTCATTTGGCAGGTGACTCAATTATTTTTAGAGCTTTTGAAAAGTCATAAAGTAGTAGAAAGAAAGTAAAGTAAAAAAAACTTGAAGAGTTCCTTTTAGTGGTTTTCAAATCTTGGCTAGCACACTTCGTGAGTACACTAGAAGTAGGGCCACCTTCAAAAAGACTCTTTTTCTTTTTTTTTTTTCTTGGAGTAGTATAGAAAAGAAAAAAAAATTCTTAAAAAGAAAATAAATGTCTGTATTTTTTTTTTAAGCCTTCAGTTTCGCGACACAGAGTTGGGCAGCAATCGTTTCGGCACCACAGGAGTGACCGTAAACACTGCCTTTGAATGCACTCGTGGCGTCCTTGCCCACAAACATATCGAGAATACGCTGACCACCAGGGTGGGCGGCGTACCACACCATTTCCTTGCTCTTATGCGTGTAGCCAGATCCAGTGGGGATACTTCCCATGAGGTCAATCACCATATCGTCAATGACGGTCAACTTGCGGCCCTTGGAGACGAGGTCTTGTACGTTATCCCAAGACCAAGTTTCCGTCACAGTGTGCTCCAGTTCCTTCACGCGCTTCTCTGATTCTTCGATTTGCTTCTTGCATTTCTTCAGTAAAAGGGTGTGGAAGTTGAAGTCAACTACCGATTGTGGTGTGCGGACGAGGTTGGTGGCGAGACCCATGAAGCTCGTCAGGCGGATCGCCCATTTGGTGGGATCGAAGTGGTACCACTTGATACCGTTGCGGTAGTCGTTGGCGAATTCATGGTGGAAGTTGTGGTACCCTTCTCCGAAAGTGAAGAGGGCACACACCACAGAGTCGTGGGAGGAGTGACGGTCGGAGTAGTTCTGCACGGCACCAAAGAAATTAGTATGGGCCAGACTGTTGATGAAGAAGGTGCAGTGGTGAACGAACGCCATCTTAGCCATAGCGGCGTAAAAGTATCCGCCCATCCAGTCACCCCAACCGAGACCACAAATGAGGGTAGGGAGAATCACACCCGAGACCATTGCAATCTTGAAAAAGTGCTTGTGCTGGGTCTGAATCACTTTGTTGTATTTGTAGTCGGAAACATCCACTTTACCAAGAAGCGAGTAGTCCTGCTTCATGATCATCCATCCCATGTGGGAGAAAATGAACCCACGCTGAGCATTGTAGGGATCCTTATCGGTGTCCACGTATCGGTGGTGGATGCGATGGTTGCGGCCCCACCATTTGGCCGATCCCTCAAACGCACCAGCCCCAGCGAATGCACAGAACCACTGGAGAGGAATGGAAGCCGTGAAGGCACGATGAGAGAAGAGGCGGTGGTAGCCAAACGTAATACCGAAAAGGCCATTAAAAATATAAAACACCAGTGCGACGACAAAGGTTTTCCATTGGAGTGGGACTCCCAGTAAGGCCACTGTTATAACACCGATAATGGGAAACAAAAGAACAGCACAGGCAATGTAGTTCAGCTCAAAGTCCTTGGCTTCCCAGCTCGGTTGCTTGCGAGTGGGCTTTTCGTTGGCCTCGAGACCGGCAACGTCTTTTTCAACTGTAGACATACAGACAAATTTACTGTTTGGGGATAAGAGGAGAAAAAGAGGGGCAGAAAACAAAAAAGAGGAGAAAGGTGTATATTTTTAATGATTACAATTATGCAACAACAACAACAACAAAAAAAAAAAAAACTAACAATAAAGGCGATAGTCTCTCCAGAGGGGGAATATCCCTCCCCCCTCTTTTTCGGTAAAGTAATAAGAGAAGTAGTATTCATCATTTATTTATTAATCGGTTTATATCACGATGAGTTTAGTGAACCCATATTTTGACACTTTTATCCTTGGAGCCCGAGGCCACCTTCTGCCCGTCGGGGCTCCAATCCGTGGAGAAAATCTCGTCGGCGTGACCGGCCAAGTCACCTACCAACTCCATCTTGGAGATGGACCACAGTTTCACCGTGGCGTCTCTACTCCCCGATACCAACAGCCTAGAGTCTAGACTCCAGCTAACGTGATAGACCGGTGCCACATGCCCTCTAAACGTGGTGATAAACTTCCCGTCCTGGGCATTCCACAGTTTTACACTCTTGTCCGCTGAGCACGAGGCAATCATGGTTCCGTCGGGGCTGAATTGGATGTGAAATATAGCGCCTTGGTGCCCGGTCATTCGACCAATCGGCTTCACACTCTCCTTGGGGTTCCATAAGAACATGGTATTGTCATCGGAACCGCTCACCAGACGCTCCGAGTTTCCAAAACGAGACACCACCGCACCGTAGCGGGCTTGGGAGTGCTGACACATCTCCTCCCTAGACGAAAATTTCTTTTCCTCGTGGTCAAAGGCACCCGTACGGATCACCAGGTCGGTACTAAGAGCGAGAAAGTTAACCCAATGAGCATGACCTCTGAGGGCACACCGCTGTGTCCCCGTAGCCGCGTCCCACACAATGACCGTTCGATCTTGAGAGGAGGAGTAGATTCTGTCCTCTCCTCCCCACTTGACGCAAGTGACACAGGATTGATGGCCGGTGAGGGAGAACTGTACGCCGTTGGTAGTACTCCACACTTTAAGCGTAGCGTCTTTGCTGGCAGACACAAAACGATTGCATTTTGGATTTTTATGCAACGGTTCCCAAGAGACATGAGAGACATAATTAGTGTGCGCTTTGTGCTTTGAACCTTTAAAGTTGTTGTACTCTCCATCATGGGTCCATATGACTAACACTCCATCTTTGCTGCCACTGACTAAATACGTACCGTCCGGGGACCAGGAGAGAACCTGGACCCAACTGCTGTGCTGCTTCAGCTCCTGGTTAGGGCACAGGGTAGCCATATCCCATATACGAATCTCCTTATCTCCACCACCTGTCGCAAGAACTTGACTATCCGGAGAAAAGCTCACAACCAAGACCGCCTCACTGTGCCCGTCTAAAGTTCCAGCACATCGTGTCACTGGCCGAACTCGAAATATAGCCTGTGGCTTGTACAGTATTGACACCACCGTCTCCTCCGGAACCTCAAACTCCAACCGCTCCACGTCTTGAGGACGAACGCGACGACCTTCTTTGAGTCGTTGATTAATAAACTCATCCTTCTGCTGTAAAAACAAATTTTCCTTCACGGATTCATTCACTTGATTTCCGTTTATAAAAAACGCATATGGTATAGTTTTGAGCTCGTCGTCGTCGAACATGGAACACAGAATTTCATCCAGTTGTTTGGGCGTTGCGTTAACTGGGAGCAAAATTTGAGGGCCAGTAGTCTGCCCATTTTCATCCACTAATTTAATTAGAACCTTTTGCTCCTCTTCGTGGACATCTTTTTCCTCATCATCCTCATACACCACCTCTCTTTTTTGTCTTTTTCGAACAGGCATTCAGAGAGGCAATGGGATTGTTCTTTTATAATCTAGAATAGTTAAAATCATAGAGGAAAAGAGAAGAGAGAGAAAACAAGAAGGAAACGGTATATGGATATGCATTCGAAAGGGATGCAAGTTTTTTTTTTTTTTTATTCCTTCAAAAAAAACAAAAACGAATACATTTACAAGTACACTATTGGGACACCCCCCTTTTGCCGGAAATGCGTTCAGCAGAGCATTTTCTTTACTCCGCGAATAAATCCACCTACCCCTTTATTTTTTTTCAGAAAACTCAACGTGGATTCATTATTGTAGAGTAGAAGCAACTGGAAACACAACAGCCCAGTCAGAAAGGACAAAAACAGCACTACTAGAACCAGTCCAACTGTCGTGATGAAATCTTCACCATGGAGGGCCCAGCTGCCACACAGAAAGAGTAAATAGGCTAAATTCAGTACACCGGCTGTAAGACAGAATAGAAACAGTTTTCTATTCTTTTCTCCAACGCAGTTACATATTAGATAGCAATGGTGATCCATCCCCTTAACATCAGCCGCACACTTTGAGCATTTCGATACCCCTTTGCGATCCGCTTCGGGCCTCATCACTACTTGGGGAACACTGAAAACGCACATTACATAAGAAACGAAGAAGGTCATCCAAGACAACAGGTATATAACCTCCGTGAACTCGCAGTCCAATACATCGGAAGAAAGTCTATGGACGTACGGCAGCTGATCCACCACATCCCACACAAAGGCCACAGGGTTGCACTTGCTGGGGGACCGTCCAGAAACGACGGGTCGGGAAAGAAACAAATACGCGTAATACTGCCAGACAAACGAGATCAATACTCCGCTCAAACACAGCCGACCAATGATGCGTGATGTACTGTGATTGGAGGCGTTAGTGTGCTGTCCTTGAGAAAGGGCATCACTAATAAAACAGTTTCCAAAAATAAAATTAAGTAGCATCAATATAGCGGGGAGTACCATCGCTATGTAGACAGCTGTCCATGAGGTGAGTAGCTCCTGCCAATCCATCCCATTTTATTTCCCTTTTCCGATACACTAAAACTGTAGAGAATTTTTTTCTTCTATTATTTTATCTTTATAGTAAAGGGCGGCGGGGGTGGGGGGAAGGGAGGCACGTAAAAGAATGGCTTTCCAGAAATTGTGATCGCCACAACAAAGATACTAATAATAACAATAATAATAATTGCCGATTGAATAATAATAACAGTAATAAAAGCATGTGAAGGACGTCCTTCCTTTCATTCTCTTCGTCTTTTTAAGTTGGGCGGTTCTCGTTGTGCAGAGATGGCTCCCTCCTCCTCCAAAGACAGAATTTCCTCCGCCTTGTAGTCGGTTTCTTTTTGACCTGATACTGTGCTATTCGCCTCCTCACGAATGGTGGGCCGCAAATGCCCTCTCGAGGCTAATGTAGCTTTGGAAAGTAAAGTGGTCCCCAAGTCTTTTTCGTGCTCCCAAGGCTGTGCCATTTCCTTAAAAAACGCCCGGGCCACCGCAATGGACGCATCCACGCTCAGATTTGTGTTTTCTTTTAAGTTTTGTTGAATCCACGGAGGAAGTTTTTTTCTCTTGTCGTTGAGTGAAAACCTTCGGTCTACAAGAAGCATCATACCGTAGTCGGTTTTATTTCGCAACACTCGTCCAATACACTGGGATGCCTGTCGCATCGCGTCAAAGTTTCTAAATTCGCTTTCTGAAATTCCCAAACACACCTCCATCCAGTGCATTCTCTGTTTTACTGGTTCATCATTAGGGGGCAGAAACGGTACCCCAAACATGACCACTGCGCGACCGTAGTGTTTATCAAAATCAATCCCTTCGGCAATTTTACCACGTGCAATAGACATGAATATAGCCCCTCGACCAATGTCACACGCCTTCCGGTAGTTGGCCAGCGCAATCGAAGTTTCCTCTACACCTTGTGTCTCAATAAAGATAAGTTTGTGCTTTGCCAACTCCTGCAGAAACCCAGTGCTGTGCCACGACAAAAGCACCTCACTCATATATTGATAACCGGTGAAAAAACAGACGATACCATCTGGTACGGTTCGGGACAACTCCAGCAGAAGACTTTTATACGCGCTAGAGACCACCGCTTGAGCTGCCGGGTTAGTTCGCACTTTGAAACTACTCGTTACTTCCTCCGAGGTGATACTGACGCTTTCTGAGCTCCTAGTGACGATGACAGGGGCAATGCACTTTCGACTAAGCGTCATTGGAAAGGACTTGCTTACCACGGGGGTAAAGCCAAGGATTTTGGGATAGATGTCCAGCGGAGAAAGTGTCCCAGAGGTCAAGACGACACTTTTATACTTGGAGAAGGCTTCCCGAAGGGCAAGCGATGCATCCACGCACACACAACGGAGGATGGGATCGGGGATATGCGGTCTGGAAGGGTCGTAGGCCTCGCACACCACCACAAAACCTGGTTTTTCGTGCCGGTCATCGGTGTAGTGAAGCGCTAGGATGGTAAACATGTGAGCGGCCAAAGAGATGGGCCGGTATTTAGCGGTGTTTGTAATTTGGAGTGTGGAGAGAAGCACTTTTAGACGTTCAAACAAATACCGGAAATGATTTACCTCGAGCGCACATTCTTCTCGAACTTTTGTAAGAAATGTAAGTGGGTCCGCGACGTAGGTGCGGGTAATCCTAGTCACAATACGATGCGTGAAGTCCACCAAGCGTTGCATAAAGGAAAGGAAATGACTTGCGGTACGGAGACTTGTAGGAATAGCCTGCTCCGCTAGCTCGCTAGGAATTTCGGCAGGGCGGACGTTCTGTTCTCCATTACGATCTGCCTCCCTCGCCATTTCTGTCATGGCAAGATTATTTACCAAACGGTCGTATTCCGATTGAAGCTGCTGTCGGTTGGTGGCCTTCATGTGATCTAACTCCTTCTTCAGATCCTTTAAGTTTTCTTTTGCGTCAAAGGAGTCCTTTTTTGTGTAAATCAAAGACATCGCTTCAATACACACATCATCCACATTGTGTCCCTCGTCCATCACTACAATTGTATTTTCGTTTAGGTACTCTTTCGTGACTTCAGAGACCACTGGGTCGACGATGTAGAGATAAGAGTGAACGATAATGTCGGCAGTTTTTAAAGCCTTTCGCGCCAAATAGTACGGACACACTCCATTTTCGTACGCGAATTGCTTCAGTTCTTCTGGGGAATAAACCCCAGGTGGCAATTCAGTTGCATGTTCCTCCAGGTGGTCGAAAAACGAGCACCTCTCACCCCTCTGCCAAGGAGCGGTGATGGAGCGACACCCCGCATCGACGGCGGAGGGATCGAGTTGCGAGGCCACCGTTGGCTCAATACACAAGTTTATTTTAGCGGTTAAGCAGATACCTCGAAGTGGGCCCAGCTCTTCCCCTTCTGCCTCCCAATGGGAAAGCAACTTTTTCAACTCTCCCATCGTTTTTGACATTTCCTCGACGGTTCTTGTGCAGTAGACTACTTTACGTCTTTCCCCTGCATGGTGGTGCAAAAAAGCAACGAGGATAGACAACAGCGATATAGTTTTGCCCGTGCCGGACGGCATCTCAAGCACCATATGTCCTCCAGCGTCCAGTCCACGCTTTAGCTCCGTCATATACTCTAGTTGCTCTGGGTAAATGTATTCATATGGAAAAATCAAAAGAATTTCATCAATGTACAACTTCATCTTTGCTTTGTTCTTTAATAATAATAATAATAATAATAATAATAATAATAATAATAGAGAAGGAGAAACATACAGGGATACTTTACGATAAGTAAATACACACAGGCCCTAGAACAGTATTAGTCCTAAAATAAATAAATAGATAATAATAGTAGCATCAAACAGCAACAACAATAACTAACAGTTGCGAAATATGTGGATACATATGTATATATATTTAAATATAGTTGGAACCAATTTTTACCAGAACTGGTACTGCGGTGTTATGCCAAGTAATTGTAACCCTCACAGCTAGTGTCTCTTTCAATAAAGTCTCTTTTTACGAGGTCTTCAATACTATTTTTGAACACCTTAATATCTGGTTCAAAGGAGACGGAAAGCTGTTTTTTACACTCCGCCATAAGATCTTTGTGAGAAATTTGCCTGCGACTCTTCATTATTTTTATGATACACGCATCTACCGCAGACTTTCTGAGAGCGAGGGCCTTTTTCTCTCCTCTGACTTCATCTGAAACGCTCATGCGAATTAGAGAGGGGGGTATTTTTAGCTTTCGCCGTTTTGGAACAAAACCCATGTTAATAGAGACCGTTGATTCCTCGTTGATTTTTTCCGGTGACGGATCGCTTACTAAAATAATTTTACCCTTTATTAGCGGTAGAATTGAGGTGCGCAGTAGATCCAACGGACATTGGTAACGCTCCATTAAATCTTTGGTTTTCAAGCTATCAGATTCATTAAAGGACAATAGGATGAGTGCCTGAAGGGCGGATAAAAACAGGGTACTCATTTTGTTGTTCAGGTTCATGACGAGCTCCGCACTGCTGTTTTCATGAGACCAGCTGAGACTCCTGCCCGTGGTGTCCGCAAGGTAGATTTCCTGCACCGCATTCAACTGAGCTTGTATAAACGGCGGGAGGGAAAATTTTGTAACCGCAAACATTTCTTCTGGCCATATTCCCTTTTTGGCGACGAGCAACGTTATGTCGAATGTGGCGGTCTTTCCGGATTGCTCCAGCTGCTGCATCACTGAAAAGTCGTTGGACAGAAGTACGTCGTGTAGCATCCCCTCGAGATAAGAGGTGCTGGACGGTCCGTACCTCTGTCTTATACGCTGAATGAACGCCCGCTCGACGTTTTCATTAAATTCGCGGACGGGAAGAAGAATTCGACTGGCCATTTTATCTCTTAGCGAATTCAGCAGCAGATCTCTCTCTGTGATATAAGAAAGGGTAACCGCAATTCTCTCCAGCTCCTCATCCGAGTCCGGGACTTTGTTTTGCAGAACAAGATCAGCGTAAGTAGCAAGCCACAGACAGAACTTGATCCGCACACTACCTCCAGATTTCATTGTGACCTCGACGCTGGTGTTGTAAGCGCCCTCCAATCCCTCCCGCAGCGCTTTCGAAACAACAAAGTCCATTTTAAAGCAAGTATTTAAAATTCTTGGATAAACTTCTTGCAATCTCATCATTTCCCGCACAAACGTGACGACGTCGATGTGTGTTTCTTCGTTTTTGTACGATTCGGAAAGCGTTTCTCCCTTTTTAACAATCGTTGAGGCAAATAGTTCCGCGAGTTGCTGCAGACCACTGTCCTTTAATGAAAACAAACTAAAGCACCTTGTGAGAAAATCAGTATCCTCTTTTTCGAGCCCCACGAGAAACCCGTCATTAGAGGTCAAAATATGATCCCGAGAAATAGGAGAACACACAAACACTTCCTCCACACGTGACATGATCGTGTTGGCGTCCTTGGGCGAAAAATACGCACAGCGACCCCGCTCCTCCTCAATAGCCTGTATTACCTTGTCCAAAAAGTCTGACGCTCCGAGAGACTGTGCCCACGAACGTAAAGCCTTTTCACTGTCCCTTTCTGTTTGTAAAATATAATCCTTAAAAAAATTATCCTTGTACGCTAACTGGGCGTCTTCTATTTTCATGGTAGAAAGCAGTTCTATAGCCTGCTGAATCTTGTCCTTGTTAGTGACTTGTCCTGCACGATCCCGAGCCAGTAAGTCTAGTGTAACGGTGCTCATAAGTTCAGAATGCTTTTTGTAGATTTGTTCCAGAAAAATGCTCACCGCAACCTGTTCCAGAGACGGCTTTGAGTTATTCACGATATAATAACGTGAGAGATAGGCGAACGCTTTCATGTTCCATCTCATGAGTATTTTATAATGTTTCCAGATATTCAAAACTTTATCGAACATCTCGACCTCTGACGATGCCACTAAATCTCTATGTCGGAGAAGGTACCGAGTCAGCATTTCTTGATAATCCATGTATAGTAGTTCGCCCACGTCGTATCCAGGGTACTCTGCTTTCGGTGTGTTTCTAATCGCAACACTGTACACAGTGTTATAATGATTCATACGCCTCCCAAACCCGTTATAACCCTTGAAGTCATTTTCTACCAGATCCGCAATTTCTTCAAAATCTGCTTTCATTTTTCTAATAGATTCACGGTCCTCCCCCAACATTGTCTCTACTGTGAGTAAAGAAAGAAGAACTTGATGAAGATAGTGGAGGCGGACAATAATAAAACCAGAAACACAAAAATGAGTATATAAACATTAACGAAGTAGAAGGAGAACACAAAAAAAAAAAATGCCAATAAGAAAAATTCTAAATATACAAGCTTAGGGGTCTTCTCCACCATTTCGCTCATTGCTTCATGCTATGCTCTACATCATTTAACATGGCCGAGAACTCTCTCTCCATCTCTTCCGCCTTTTCGTATAATCCGTCTAACTTTTGTCTGGATGCCTTCAACTGTTTATCGTAATAATTCTCCTTCAGTTGAAGTTCCTCCACTAATTTTTTGTTTTCCTCTTGAAGACGGTTTACTGTGGCGTCAAGGAGTGCAATCTTAGCGATGGCGTTTCCTTCTTCCGTTTTGTACTGCCTTGAGAAGTCTGTGAGAATATCTATTCTCTCCTCCTGCTTCTCCTTCACCATATTCAGTTTTTGAGATAACTTTTGTTGAAGAAGTGTGCAATTTTTTCTTTCTTCCGCTACACTCTCCATACGACCGATGTACTCTGCTTTAAGGGCATCGAGTCGAACACTAAATGCCACAATTTGTACTGAGAGTTCAGCATCTGTATTGTATAACTCGGTCGGATTACTTTCCGTGCCTTTTTTTGCCGACGACGATGATCGCTTCGGTGGCATTTATTCTATCTACAAAATTGAAAACAGAATTACAAAGAAAAACACGAGAAAAAAAAATGCTTAAGAGTGCCAGAAATGTGATGCCTATATACATATAAATGGTTAACATATTCAAAAGAGCATAATAAAGTACAAAAAAAAAGAATAATTTTACTGCTATTACAGGGCATATTAAGCGCCTCAAAACACACAACATTACAATTAAAATCAGAAAATAATAATAATAAAGGAGACATGATGCTGTGAAAGTCTCTGGGATTAAAACCACGCGCCGGCCTCGGACGGTTTCACTGAGTCGGCTTGTTTTATAAATGGATGCTTCAGCATTTCACTAGCGCTAGGTCGTTGTTCTTGCGGTTTGAGACATAACTCCACAAACTCTATAAATTCAGCGCTTCGACCACTGTCACTCCAATCTATTTTCGCCGTGCGAGTGGCGATCGCTTGACACAATTCAAATACTTTAGGTTTTAGTGACTTAAAGGGATACTGACCAAATGCACATTCCGCAATTGTCAGCCCGGCGCTCCAAATATCGCTGCTAAACGAATAAGGCAAAGACTGGATTCTTTCTGGACTCATATAAGGAATAGAACCCTGGGCGGAGAGCGTTTGAAGGTCCCCACCGGAGAATGTTTTTGCAACACCAAAGTCGGAGATTTTGACCTCACCTTTTGTGTTCGCTAAAACATTGGCCGGTTTTATATCGCGGTGAATCATCTTCAGACTATGCAAATACTCTAACCCTTGAAACAACTCACGGGCTATATAGGCAAGCATATTCTCCGAGAACCCATCGGGGTGTCGTTTTATCACATCGTTCATCGTTCCCGCATTCATATACTCCAGAACAATATACAGCCTACCATCTCTAAAAAAGGCCTCATAAGATGAAACAATATTTTTGTGCTTGAGGGCAACCACTTGACGGAGTTCGGATTCTAGAGCTAGTCGCATGTCGTCAGTATCTCCGCTAAACGTTATATATTTTAAGGCAAATTTTTCATGTGTCACCCGATGCTGAACGACCCTTACTTTACCCTGAGACCCTTTACCTAGCTCGGACCCAATACGCAAATCCTCAAACTTAATTTTGTTCATCACAGCGTCGGAGCGAACAGCATCAGATGGCGCACTGTTTTCGTTCCCTTGTGCGATACCGTTCTGCTTGACGCGCATTTCTACTCCTCCTTCACCTTTGACCACCAACGTCATGGTGTCTGTTATAGAAACTGCCTTGTCTTGCGGGACTATTTGCAGTTGTTCTAGCTGTGGGCGCTTGGGGGGCATTTCTAAACCTAATTCTAGATGTGCTTCAGGTAAAAAAAAAAAAGACAAATAATAATAATCATAATCATAAAGGAGAGGAGGCGACAATGAGCCCAACAAAAAAAAAAATATAAATAATAATAACATTAAAAGACAGGTGTAGTTGAAAAACTCAAAGTATTAAGTATTACAGTACAGTACTATTTACATATCAGCATCTTGTGGGTCGTCAACGGCATCGTTATCTCCATCTTCAGTTTCCTGGTCATCGTCAACAGTTTCTGTGTCGCTGTAGTTCTCAAGATTATCTTCTACACTGGTGGCAGTAGAATAAGCGATATCACTGGCTAAATCATCCATTAAAACAACATCATTTTTCCTCTTTTCGGCCTTTTCAGCTTGTTTTCTTAAAAGTAGAGCGGCAAAGGCCCATGAAAAAAAGCATTGCGTGGGATAAGAACCCTTGTCAAACACATCGTCAGCTGTGTAACCTTTCATCAGTTTCCTTGCACGTAAGAAAAAGGCCTTTTTTCTGGCATCAAGATCAGTGGGGTCAAAATTTTCCATTTTTGTCAACAATTTTTTGTTAACTTTTTTTCGAGCGTCATCCCAACGGTCAATTTTGCTAGGTTTAACACCAAGGGTGAGTAAAAGAACACTTTGGACGACAATAGGAATGACCGGTGGGGGCCGAAGATATTTAGCCAGTTCAAGTAATTGATTAGGAGTGATATTAGAAACGCCTATTCGTGCCTCTCCCCATTTTGCTTTTAGAAACGCAGAAGACTGCCCAGGGTTATTCTGCTCAAGTTTAAGGTGTACATCGTCAAACATTCCTTGGTTACGACCTAGTAGCAAATCGGCGAGTGTTTTGGCGGCGGAACGTGTGATGTCGACATCCACGTTAGTAATTTTCTTTTCTGGCGACGTACCTGAAATATAATCCAAAAACAGAACACCAAATGTTTTTAGCGTATTATCCTCGTCTGAAGTAGAAATGGTAACTGCAAATAAAGGTCCTTTCTTTGTTTGACCTTCTTTAAAAAATCTGGGGCTGTAGGTAACCCCTTCCACAGTAGGCGAGCCAACATCCGATATTAAAAGTGAGGCCATCTCCCCCGTTGTGTTCGCCTTTTCCAACAATGAAAAGGAGATGCCATCCCCGTTATTTTCTTCACTGATCAAATGTTGTTTACCAATTAAAAAGCGATGAGAGGATGACGCTGCCACGTACGTAAGAACGTCGGTAGATTCTTCCAGTGATATATAAACATTTTCACATCCAGTGCAGGCACTGACCCACTCCACACACTCCTGGCAAATATTTGAACAAGTTTTCTTGCGACTAAATTCTTCATATTTTTGGCATAGTAAAAAGGCAAGTCTAGAGGCGCTTGAGATTTCCTGGCTGCTAAACTTGTTTTCCTCACTCGTCCTGCTGATAGCAAGAATATAAGGACTATAGGTCTGTCCGGTTGCTGTGATAGGAAACATTAAAATTTCCTCGTTTTGTTTGGAGGCATCTCCGATAAAAGTCATACATCTTTCGTCTTCCGCCGCATCAGGAATGTGCTCCTTGTTATGCAAAGCATAATCTTCCTCTGAATTTTTCAACGTGGAGTGTAATTTTTCAGAAGAAACTGAAACACAATTGTCGTCGTTAATTTTAAGGCCAATAAGTGGCTCCTGAGAACCTTCCCCAATGAAATGACCATTTTGACAAATGACCAGTGATTCAGCAGGAGTTCGACTTATTTTCATAATGTAGGAGTTATCCCCATGCTTAGACAATATTTCGGTAGCAGTTTTGAACAAGTTTATAAGATTAGAACCCTTCAAGTCCTTTTCATCCCAGTACAATTTATTTTCTTGCTCAATAGTCTCCTTTACACTATTTTCTTCCTCAACTTCTTCCTTTCCGACTGACGATTCCATTTCGGTACTGGGTGCTTCAGGCACACTTATTTGGCGTTCTCGTTCAGCGCGTGCTCTTTCCCGTTTTTCCTCCTCTTTTCGTTTCTTGCTCTTTCACTCTTTTCTAATTCCTTAATAGCGTCTAACTTGGTCTCGAATTCTTTCTCAATTGAATTTCGCTGTATTCTTTCCATTTCAGATAATTGTTTTTGTTCTTCAGCAAATTTTCTCCTTTGCTCTAGGTGGTGGGCTACTTCACGGTCCAAAGTTTTGAGATGTGACAAACCACCAAGTTGTAACTCAAACCAGTCCTCTATTTTTTGTCGCAGAAGAAGTTCCTCAGTTTCCAATAAAACACGTTGTCGTTGAAATTTTATCCGTTGATATTCATCAAAATCGGCGTACAAGTGATGTCTGGGAAGAAGGCTATTGGCCATCTCTGCGTCTCGAAATCTCATTAAACGCTCCACTACTTTGTTACTATTGTCCCTTTTCGCTTTAATTTCACTTTCAGTCTTTTCCTTATTGGCTCGATCCACATCCTCCATCTGTTGAATGAATTTTGTTTGGTTACCTTTGCGTTCCATATACTCGTCCCATGTCTCGGTAACCCACTTCACGTGCTCGTCATCGACTTGATCTTCTCTTCCTGTGCGTAACGCATAGTTTCTCCAAGGTTCATTTAAGAGTACCTGTCGGTCGTACACTTTCTCCTTGTAATCTAGTTCAGCACTCGTAGCCGCTGGTAGATTTTCTACATATTTAAAACTTCTTGCTCTATCCATATTAACTTCAATAAATTTATTCTCACTCTTCAGTCTTTGACGAATTCTCTATTTTGTCTTTCTTTTCCCTTTTACTGCTTCAGAAAATAAAAAAAAAAGAGTGGTTAAAATTAGCTGAAGCCCTCTTTTTCTCTTGGATTGGACGATTTAAGCACGCTGCGGATGCCGGCTATTAAAGGATTAAAAAATAATTTTAGCTAATACAGATTGAGTTTACTACTCTAGGAGAAAATAAAATATATACGGTGGATACATAAAGGAGGGAAAATAAATAAAAAAAAAGTCCAAAGAAGATACTCAGAAAGGTGTACCTTTTCTAATTTCTTCCTTTTGCCAAAATTCTAATTGGAGTACTCTCACTTTAAAATGCCTTCTTTATTTTTTTTTTTGTTTGCCTCTCTACATGACCATCATGTAACTTTATTTTGCGTACTTTTGCATCGCTGGAAATACTATTATTCAGGGAAACAATAATTGTTGCTAGTGGTTAGTAATTTGAAACTCTTCAATAACGCAGTTGGTGTGTTTCGTCGCTATTGTGAACACATACAATAGACATAAACGAGGTTCCAAACTTTACAGTTTAGCAGTTAGACACCAAAAAACACAATTAAGAAGAAGAAGTCTAAATAGCTACTTCATTCTAGTTACTATACGTTTATTTATTTTCCATTGAATGTTTCCCTCATTAGATTTTCTAGTTTAATAAAGTTATTATCTACAATACTTGTTTATTTAACCATCTGCCGTTCTTTGTACTACGCAGTCGTACTTATCCAAAGTTAGTGACTCAGGAGATGTGTGTATTGACAACAATTTTTTTGTGAAAAACGAAAAAAGGTCCAAAATCAAACTTAAGCCGTTGCTGTATTGTTTTTATTTTTTTATTTAGAGTAATAATAGTAATAGTGACAATAATAGTGTAGTAACAATATTAATAAAAACAAGTAGCACATGAATATTTAACTAATCAAATGTTTTGAACCCAAGGAGTAAAGTGTTTTAAGTAATTTCTTTGTACTCTGAAATAGCAGTTGCGTTTTTTTTTTTTGTAAGTGTACAAAAACATTGTGGTGAAAAGAAAAGAAAATCTTTTCAAGGAGAATGCACCCCCCCCCCCCCCCCTCAAAGCAACAACACCAACAATTAGAGATGCAATTGCTTTTCGGAAAGACACCGTTGTGGTTTTTTTATTACTATTTTTTTTTTAGTTTCCCTAACATTACTTCACCAACACTACTAGAGAGAATCAAAAACAATGGCGGGCCACTTGGTAATACCACAAAGACATGCACTACTATTTTTTTTTTTTCTCCGCTTTGTTAGTATATTGTCCACCGTTACCGAGTACGTTTTTTTTTTTTTTCGTTTGTTTAATTGATTGGTGCTAATGTTGTCCTTGTTGCTTGGTTTGCTTTTGGTTTCCCTCGCTTTTGCTGGGGGATCCTCTGTTTTGGGGGCGGGGGGCATGCTCCGGAGGCGAGGGTGGGCCGGGGTGGCGCCGTCGATCAGCGCCCCGAAGGCCTGGCCACACCGCAGGGCAACCACTCCTCTTTACCATTCCTCCCACCTCTCCTCTATATTTAAGCAGCAGCAGCTAGTTCTTCAAATGTCCTTCAAAGCACTGACTGGATTTTATTTTCACAGTTTCGGACAGGCGGCGGGAGGCGCTTACTCGGTTCTTCTAAAAAATGGCACCTCTAGTGTTTCGTTGTCTAAGGAACCGCCCGCAACGGAAACGAAACCCGTTTTAACAGAAACATTTGATGACATTGACGTGAATTATGTATTTTCGTCGGCTTCTAGCACGGCCTCCGATGACGACAGTAATCGTTTAAGTAAGGATTTGCTTCCAAAAGGAAATACACTTCTTTGTCTGAAGAGGGAGCTGAGTTCTAATTATTTTCCTATCAACGACAAAACTGGCCCTAATGACTTTAAATTTACTGAAGATTACACCTACGTGGTCGTGTTGGGATACGATTTTGACGGTTCAGTTTATTTGCACTCCTTTAACCACCTTGATCTAGCCACTGAAAACGTTGAGCCCGTTATTGTCAAATTTCAGCAAAACAATACACTTAATCTAGGGAATTTATTAGAGACTGGTATTTTTAGGAAAGCGGATGACCAAGAGGACATAAGTGGCTCAAAGTTGCTTTGGATCCCCGTCTTATTGTCTCCCTCAACTGACGGGGTGCAAAGGCGCCACAACTCTACTATTTTGCTTAGCCCTCCCATTTTGGCTTCAGAAATTCTGGTTAATGCTCAATTTGGTGTTCAATTAAGCACAACATACTCGGTTGAAATCATTTCGGAAAGAGAAAGTGGAACTGTAGCAGTGAGAATTCTTGGAATAGCACTTCATGTTATTTGGGTTGAAATTTTATTCAATGAAGAATCCGCTGATGAGGACCGCTTGCCCAACTTTTGTATCCCATTAACAAATTGCTTCAGTCGTGCGGATTTAACTAAGAAATATAAACTTAAAGAAATTCCCCAAGAAGTGGCAGAATTGCCAACGGCACCTAAAAATACACCGGGTCTACCCTTTTTTGTAGACAACAAAAGTAATAGTAGTAAGGTATTAATAAAGGGCCAATACGGTGTTGTTATTGAATGCGATGCAAGTCTGGATCATTTAAGTAAATACTATGGAGTTGCGCATGCCGACAATCTACTTGGAAAAGGTGGTAAATATGCAGAAAAAAGTTGTACTGTTGTTGGATTAACAAAAAATAAAATCAGCTTGCGTAAAGACGAACAGGCTAAAAAGGTAAAAAACAAGTACAGCCTGGTGGTACACTTTGAAGGAGATGACAAAGGAACAATTCTTCTTGATATTTACGACATTGAAAGTTTGAAAGCATCTTTTGTAAAATTATCGGGTACACCCCTTTCACATCCAGCGCTTCAAGTCGAGAACGCAGCTTCCGAGGATAAAGAAGAACACAGTATTTGGGAAAGTAGCAACGAAGACTCGAAAAGCAATATTGAGAGTACTGGCGCTTCTGTCGAACCACGTGATTGTGAGGATCGCGGGGACAGCACTTCTGCGACACCGTCCCTTTCTTTGCCACAGCAATCAGCCGTCGATAGTTATAGGGAGGAAAGTTATTTTAACGCGGAGCCCTCTCTGGCCCCTACTAACTTTGACGACTATGTAGAATCCACTCAGCGTCCAGGAACGGACGATCAACACCCTACAGCGAAAAACGAAGAAACCCCCAACGGATCTCGAGAGGCTTCAAGTACCCCTAGAGCTTCGACGCAGGAATATGATACTCCCACTCCTTTTTTGAACTTTCTAAAGGCTTTTGCAGTATATAGTCGTAAGTGTTCGGGTGTTGATTCTGATTCTATTAATTTCACAGATGTTCAGCAATATTATATGGTAAGAGGAAAATGCGTAGAGCGACTTGCTTTAGCTCACTCCGCCTATCTCATTTGTGAACAGAAGCTAAAAGAATCCTCGGGGGCTGCAAGAGTTAGGTCGATTAGCGATTTATTCGTAGACGAAATAGTAGATTTCCTGGCCACATTAGAGACAACAAGTGCGGAAAAGGGTGATAAGGGAACTTTTAATTAAATCAAATCAACCCAAGGACCAGAAATAATAATAATAATAATAATAATAATAATAATAATAATAATAATAATAATAGTAATAATAATAATAATAATAATAATAATAATAATAATAATAATAATAATAATAGATAAATAAAATAAAATTTTTTTTGTACCACTTTATAAAATTGTATTTTTAAATGCCTGATTTTGGTAGGTAATGGGCTGTAAGATTGCTTAAATTTGAATTTTACAGAGGGGAATTTTGATACTCATTCTGTATAAAGTGTTGGTAAAAAATAAAAATAGAGTACCATTTTTTTTTTATTTGTAGTTTCCGGATTTCCTTTAATGACTGTATGAGAAATATTTTTATTGAGCGTGACGCGGAAGCGGAGCTAATGTTGCCTATTTTACGAATTTTTTTTTTATTTTTAGAGCTCCTGAACTCCAAAATATTAGTAGTACAACTACACGAGTCTCACACACAAAAGAATTGAGAGGGTACAGGAAAATGGGAAGACACCCGAGTTTCAGATACTAAAGTGAAATTTGTTATTATTTTTAAATAAAGCACAGTTTTTTTTTTTTTTTCGTCATTGTTTATGGCGGTAGTACACAAATGAAACTCTTTTCTCTTTTTGTTTCTACTTTTTTATTATTTTTTTTATTTAATTTAATTATTTTATTTCTTAGCGGGATTTCCTTTGACAAACTACTATAATTTAGTCAAAAATGTCCCTCATCGATCAAGTGGGCAATGGAAAAGTGCTTTCGTTGGATGGTATAATGTCTCAAGCAGTTTCGGATTCTTTCAAAGTAACACGCTCCCCGAAACCTCAATTCCTTCATGCCAGCCTTTACGACTTTCGGGAAAGAGTGAATAAAATGAGAGTTTCCGAACACGTCTCTAAGAAAAGCACACCTGAAAAGGCTGAACTTTCAAAGGAGGACTGTGGAGCCGCCCACATACACGAATCAATAGACGACTACGTTGAATTTATGTCGGGAGGATCGGAGGGAAAGGCACGGATTTATGAATCAATCGATGAGTATGTTGAGGCCATGTCGGAATCGGGGGCTGCCTATTTAATGGAAAAATATGCCAAAAGGGTAAAACAAATTTCTCAAAACCGAGAAGACGGACACATATTTTCGGAAGCTAGCTTTTTGCGTTTTAAAAAAAAATATTCTAACGCTCAGCAGGAAATTTATATAATGCCTAATTTTAGCCCAGAAGAGCGACGAAAATTTGATATTGATTTAGTAAAAGGATCCGGTAAAATACGGGTCGACGCAATTGCGTTATCTCCAACAGGAAAGGTAATTATTCAAGAGTACAAAGCCTCCTCTACCGCGCCAATGACACGCAACCAAAAAAATGGATTTGATGTCATTCGTGAGAGAGGAGGAGAAGTACGAGGAAAAGGAAAAGGCGTGTTTGTGGATGGATTCAAGTTTAATTCTGCAGAGGTGCAGGTGGTTCGACCATCTCCGCAGGAGGCAAGAAAAGAAGTAAATAGAAGAAATATCAGTCCACCAAGGGAATCTGTTTCAAGACCGTGGTTTGATTTTATCTTTGCCCATTGAACCAAATATATTTTGTAAAATTGCGGAACACGCCGTGGTGTTTATGCGCTTCCCATAAATATTAACAGTCGCAGCTAAACTTGTTGTATGTCTTTCTTTTGATTCATTGCTGGACTCCCTAGGTGGATTTTATCTAAATGAAATGAAAAAAAAAAAAAAAAAGAGGTGTAACTACAAACCTTTTTTTTCATCGTAGCGGTGAATAAACTATCGAGGACGTCCTATTGGGCTCTACACTCCAGAAATACACCCTGTCGAGGAGACTAGTCAAAAATGGGAAAAGTAGGCGACAACGAGGGGTGAAGGTGTGTCGATGGAGTAGTTCCATAGAGATACTATTTTTTATTTTATTTTTCTCTGTGGTAGAGCTTACCCACTACGGTGGCATACCATTCTTCGTCATACTCCCTGTAGGTTTTGGAATGTCTAAAAAAATTCAACCGGAAGGAATTTTACTCTTTTGTGGTACTGCGTAAAATACATGTCTACCAGTGTTGTAGTTTTTTTTTTTTCCCCCTCTTTACTGTCTACTGCCTTTAAATTTGAGTACCTCACCTTTCAGCTACTGCACCAATTTTTTTTTCCTCTCTCTGTGTTGATTCCGACGGAAGTATTCTTAAGGTGTTGGGTAAATGTAGTCTACTGCTGCATGATACTAAGTCAGATAAAGCGTCTACAACTTACCTGAAGAAATCCAACTCCAGGAAAGCCCACGTGTCTGACGGTACTACTATACATCGAAATTGTGGTTTTACATAGAACCCATAGACGAGAGGCAGTACAACACTCTTTTAAGTTCCAGGGCTTCTTTTTATGGCCCTTTCCAATGATATACATTGTTAACACCACTCTCCTGTTTTCTGTTTCGTCCTACTCCTGCTGTGGGATGGTGGTTACCAGCCCACGGTGTCCGTCACTCTCACTCTTCCCTCCTCCTCTTTCTTTTTCTCCTCCCATAGTTTTCCCACTTACAGTCCACTTTTACTAGCAAGGACAACAACTTCTAGGCCCCCGGCAAGGGCAGTGCACCCAAAGGGAAAGGGGAAGACCCAACTCTCTCAGGAACAACGAGGGGACAGGGGCGACGCCGCACCTGCAAAGACGAAGGGACAGGTCCCGGCTGTGTAGAAAGGGGCGGATAAAGCGCCGCAGAAAGGTCCCGCCCCCCCCCGGCCCCAAGCCGAAGAAAGTGTTTCCCCCGGGGAGCAGCCAGCTCCCTGTCGCGATCCTGCGCGACAAACTCCGCGGGCTCCTACCGGAAGGAGTCACGCCGACTAAAAAGCTCTCTGGTCTCCGACACCAGGGAGTGGTGTACGTGGCCCCGGCCACTCCGATGTCCTTGACGTGGGTCCGCAAGACCCTCAAGGCCATTAGGCGTGCGCGGCGGAGGGCCCGGTCGGCCCCGGCGGAGAAACCGGCAGAAAGACCGGCGGCGAAACCGGCAGAGAAACCGGTGGGGAAACCGACAGAGAAACCGGCAGAGAGACCGGTAGTGAAACCGGTGGAGAAACCGGTGGCGAAGAAGGCCGTGGCGCCCCCAGTGACGGTGGTGAAGGACACCACTCCTTCCCCAGACCCAGTGCAGGCTCACGAGGAGGTGAACCTCGACCACATCCCCCTCCCTCCGTCCCCACCCGTGTCCCCCCCGAAGTCACCCGTCCGCCCACAAACTGACGATGCCCCGCTTGAGGTTTTGCCTTCGCCCAAAGGCACCCGTCCCTCAAGGTCGCCGCGGAGGTCCGCCAGTTCCCCCCCATCGCGGCGGGTACCGCTTACGAAGCGTCGCCTTAGGAGGCGCTTTACCCCCTCTCCACCACCGCGCGTTAACAGGAGCGCCATGGTGATCAGGATTCCCTCCCCGACCTCCTCCCAGTCGGTCACTGTGGAGGAGTTTATGGGCCCCCACGCTCCTCCTCCGGAGCTTTTAGAGGAAAACGCGAATTTGCACGCCGCGAATGTTTCCCTGAGTAGGGAAAGGGAGAGTACGGCTAGGGAAATAGAGGCCCTTAAAGATCGCCTGCAAAGTGCGGAGGCACAATTGGCGGCCTCGAGAAGCGAGGCGAGTGAGGCCCAACACTCCCTCACCCGTGCAGAGGGCTCCCTCAGGAGAGAGGGAGAGGTTGCGCAGCTGCAGTTGGAGACGGCCCAACAGCAGTTGGCCATCAAGGACCGGGCGTGTTCCTTGATGAGGGAACAGGTGAGCGAAGAGCGCCAACACCAGGAGCAGCTGCGACAAATCGCCGCGAGTGGCCACACGATGACACAGGCGGGCCTCATGGCGATCTGTGAGGACCAGAAGGCCTGTCACGCGACCCGGGAAGCGGAGCTGACCCGGGCCCATCAGATGGACCTGGAGAACCGCCAGAGGATCGCACAAGCCATTATGGTCCACCTCCGCTCCACCGCAGAGGCGGAGCGCCAGCACGGGGAAGCGCTGCGGCACAAAGAGGAGTCTTCCCACATGCTGGAATGGGTCCAGGGGGTGGTGGGGGATAACACCCGCCTCCTGGAAGAGAACCACGCCGCAAAGCTGCAGGCCACCAACCTCAGTGGCCAGTTGCAGTTGGAGTCTGCCAAGCGTTTGGCGATTGAGGACCGGGCCGCCTCCCAGGAGCGTACCGTAGCCGACTTGCAGCGTCGGATTGCGGTACAGGACCATGCCCTCTGGTCGAGCGAGTACGCCCAGTACTTGCAGCGGACGAGGATGGCGGCGTTGGAGTTGACCAACCAGGGTCAAGGGTGGGCCCTCGAGGAGATCAAGGCTCACCAGGTGCAGGCGATGAACAGCATCGCCCAGGACTCCAACACCCTGCAGATTTCTGCCAACCACCTGTGGCAGAACGATACCAATCTCGCCATCGCTGCCCAACCGGTTTTCGAGGTCGACTGTCTGTCCCTAATGGATAGGGCCAACATCTACCTCGCGGCAGCCGTCACGCAGCAGTTCGCGGTATGGCTCACCGCGGCCCCTCATACCTGGGAGGAGATCTGCCGTGAGAGAAATGTCCTGGTGAGCACCCTGGAGAATCACCTGTCCCAGATTCCCCAGGAGTTCCAGCAGCCCCTGATCGCGGCGTTCAGGAACTACCTCGCCGGTGCGTACTCGGACATCTGGGCCGAGGACGTCACCTCAGGGGCACTACCCCCCTACTCGATGGCGATGTATCCCCTGTCCATCGAGGGGCCAAAAAACGCGTAAGCACCCGTGGTCGTCGGGTGGCCGGGCGATCGATATTGGGAGTAATTTCCACCGCGTGAAGTCGCTTCTGATGGATTAGGGTGACCAGCCCACCGGAGAATCTACCTGTGTCTGGGTTCGCTGGGCAAACCTTGGACGCTGCTACCGAGTACCCCAGATGGTAAAACGCCTCTACATAGGCCTGCTTCCAGTCATGTACCTCCTGTAAGCACAGGACATCCGGAGGGTCCTGAAGGCTCCAGAGAAGACGGGTGTATTGGTCCATCTTCGTCTCCTGCATCGCCCGTACGTTGTGTGACCAAATGCGTAACGGGCGCACCCGACGACCACGGGTGCTTATGCGTTTTTTGGCGCCTCTATGGAGAGTGGATAGAGGGCCGTGGAGTAGGGCGGGAGTGCCCCGGAGGTGACATCATCCGCCCAGATATCCGCGTACGCCCGTGATAGATATAGTTGGAATGCGGTGTACAGGGGCTGCTGATATTGGGTGGGAAGCTGGGAGAGGTGATCCTCCAGGGTGCTCACCAGGACATTCCTCTCTTGGCAGATCTCCTCCCAGGAGTGAGGGCCCGAAATGAGCCAGATCACGAACTGCTGTGTAACTGCTGCGGCAAGATACACGGTGGCCCTTTCTCTGAGGGACAGCGAAGCCAGCTCAAAGAATTGTTGCGCCGCGCCGGCTAGCTGCCCGTCGTTCTGCCAAAGGTGGTTGGCAGAAATTTGGAGGTGGTTGGAGTCCTGTGCGATGCTATTCGCGACCTGAATCTGGTTCGCACGGATCTCCTCTAGAGCCCACCCCTGACGCTGGTTGGACACCTCCAGCGCCGCCATCCGCGCCTGCTGCAAGTACTGCGCGTACTCGCGGCTCCATAGCTCCTGGGCCTGCACCACGATCCGACTCTGCAAGTCGGCTACGGTACGCTCCTGGGAGGCGGCGCGGTCCTCTATCGCCAAACGCTTGGCGGACTCCAACTGCAGCTGGCCACTGAGGTTGGTGGCCTGCAGTTTCGCGGCGTGGTTCTCTTCCAGGAGGCGGGTGTTATCCCCCACCACCCCCTGGACCCATTCCATCATGTGGGAAGACTCCTCTTTGTGCCGCAGCGCCTCCCCGTGCTGGCGCTCCGCCTCTGCTGTGGAGCGGAGGTGGCCCATCATGGCTTGTGCGATCCTCTGGCGGTTCTCCAGGTCCATCTGATGGGCCCGGGTCAGCTCCGCTTCCCGGGTTGCGTGGCAGGCCTTCTGGTCCTCACAGATCGCCATGAGGCCCGCCTGTGCCATCGTATGGCCGCTCGCGGCGATTTGTCGCAGCTGCTCCTGGTGTTGGCGCTCTGCTACCATCTGTTCCTTCATCAAGGAACACGCCCGGTCCTTGATGGCCAGCTGCTGTTGGGTTGTCTCCAACTGCAACTGCGCAACCTCTCCCTCTCTCCTGAGGGAGCCCTCCACCCGGGTAAGGGAGTGTTCGGCCTCACTCGCCACTTTCTTTGAGGCCTGTAACTGTGCCTCCGCACTTTGCAGGCGATCTTTAAGGGCCTCTATTTCCCTAGCCGTACTCTCCCTTTCCTTACTCAGGGAAACATTCGCGGCGTGCAAATTCGCGTTTTCCTCTAAGAGCTCCAGAGGAGGAGCGTGGGGGCCCATAAACTCCTCCACAGTGACCGACTGGGAGGAGGTCGGGGAGGGAATCCTGAGCTCCTTGGCGCTTCGGGGGAGTGGGCTAACCGGGGGCGTCGGCGGGGACACGGGTGGGGACGGAGGGAGGGGGATGTGGTCGAGGTTCACCTCCTCGTGAGCCTGCACTGGGTCTGGGGAAGGAGTGGTGTCCTTCACCACCGTCACTGGGGGCGCCACAGCCTTCTTCTCTGCCGGTTTCTCCACCGGTTTCACTATCGGTCTCTCT
>JADNSB010000150.1:0-30268 GCA_019695575.1 Angomonas ambiguus | reverse complement strand
CGTCGTCGTCTCCGGGGGTGCCCATCTCGCGTTCCGGCGCTTGGTCGACGCCGGGCTCTTCCTTGTCCTCCAATGGAAGGTCCCTAGGCTCGTCGCCGCCCTCCTCCTCAGGCTCCTCCATGTCCTTCTTTAGGGGAGAGGCGTCCTTGTCTCCCGGGGTGCCCATGTCGCGTTCCGGGGCCTCGCCAACGTCGACGCTTGGTTCGTCGCCGCCCTCCTCCTCGGCTTCCTTAAGGTCCGCGTTGCGAGGCTCGTTATCCGCGTCGTCTCCGGGGGTGCCCATCTCGCGTTCCGGCGCACCTTCCACGTCCATTTCTGGGTTTTCCTCACCTCCCTCCTGCGCAGATTTCTTCGGGTCTTGCTGACCAATCTCCACGGCGTTCACAGGCTTGGCCTCGGTTGGTTGAGCCTCTTCCTCTTCAGGCTCCTCCATGTCCTTCTTTACGGGCGAGGCGTCGTCGTCTCCGGGGGTGCCCATCTCGCGTTCCGGCGCTTGGTCGACGCCGGGCTCTTCCTTGTCCTCCAATGGAAGGTCCCTAGGCTCGTCGCCGCCCTCCTCCTCAGGCTCCTCCATGTCCTTCTTTAGGGGAGAGGCGTCCTTGTCTCCCGGGGTGCCCATGTCGCGTTCCGGGGCCTCGCCAACGTCGACGCTTGGTTCGTCGCCGCCCTCCTCCTCGGCTTCCTTAAGGTCCGCGTTGCGAGGCTCGTTATCCGCGTCGTCTCCGGGGGTGCCCATCTCGCGTTCCGGCGCACCTTCCACGTCCATTTCTGGGTTTTCCTCACCTCCCTCCTGCGCAGATTTCTTCGGGTCTTGCTGACCAATCTCCACGGCGTTCACAGGCTTGGCCTCGGTTGGTTGAGCCTCTTCCTCTTCAGGCTCCTCCATGTCCTTCTTTACGGGCGAGGCGTCGTCGTCTCCGGGGGTGCCCATCTCGCGTTCCGGCGCTTGGTCGACGCCGGGCTCTTCCTTGTCCTCCAATGGAAGGTCCCTAGGCTCGTCGCCGCCCTCCTCCTCAGGCTCCTCCATGTCCTTCTTTAGGGGAGAGGCGTCCTTGTCTCCCGGGGTGCCCATGTCGCGTTCCGGGGCCTCGCCAACGTCGACGCTTGGTTCGTCGCCGCCCTCCTCCTCGGCTTCCTTAAGGTCCGCGTTGCGAGGCTCGTTATCCGCGTCGTCTCCGGGGGTGCCCATCTCGCGTTCCGGCGCACCTTCCACGTCCATTTCTGGGTTTTCCTCACCTCCCTCCTGCGCAGATTTCTTCGGGTCTTGCTGACCAATCTCCACGGCGTTCACAGGCTTGGCCTCGGTTGGTTGAGCCTCTTCCTCTTCAGGCTCCTCCATGTCCTTCTTTACGGGCGAGGCGTCGTCGTCTCCGGGGGTGCCCATCTCGCGTTCCGGCGCTTGGTCGACGCCGGGCTCTTCCTTGTCCTCCAATGGAAGGTCCCTAGGCTCGTCGCCGCCCTCCTCCTCAGGCTCCTCCATGTCCTTCTTTAGGGGAGAGGCGTCCTTGTCTCCCGGGGTGCCCATGTCGCGTTCCGGGGCCTCGCCAACGTCGACGCTTGGTTCGTCGCCGCCCTCCTCCTCGGCTTCCTTAAGGTCCGCGTTGCGAGGCTCGTTATCCGCGTCGTCTCCGGGGGTGCCCATCTCGCGTTCCGGCGCACCTTCCACGTCCATTTCTGGGTTTTCCTCACCTCCCTCCTGCGCAGATTTCTTCGGGTCTTGCTGACCAATCTCCACGGCGTTCACAGGCTTGGCCTCGGTTGGTTGAGCCTCTTCCTCTTCAGGCTCCTCCATGTCCTTCTTTACGGGCGAGGCGTCGTCGTCTCCGGGGGTGCCCATCTCGCGTTCCGGCGCTTGGTCGACGCCGGGCTCTTCCTTGTCCTCCAATGGAAGGTCCCTAGGCTCGTCGCCGCCCTCCTCCTCAGGCTCCTCCATGTCCTTCTTTAGGGGAGAGGCGTCCTTGTCTCCCGGGGTGCCCATGTCGCGTTCCGGGGCCTCGCCAACGTCGACGCTTGGTTCGTCGCCGCCCTCCTCCTCGGCTTCCTTAAGGTCCGCGTTGCGAGGCTCGTTATCCGCGTCGTCTCCGGGGGTGCCCATCTCGCGTTCCGGCGCACCTTCCACGTCCATTTCTGGGTTTTCCTCACCTCCCTCCTGCGCAGATTTCTTCGGGTCTTGCTGACCAATCTCCACGGCGTTCACAGGCTTGGCCTCGGTTGGTTGAGCCTCTTCCTCTTCAGGCTCCTCCATGTCCTTCTTTACGGGCGAGGCGTCGTCGTCTCCGGGGGTGCCCATCTCGCGTTCCGGCGCTTGGTCGACGCCGGGCTCTTCCTTGTCCTCCAATGGAAGGTCCCTAGGCTCGTCGCCGCCCTCCTCCTCAGGCTCCTCCATGTCCTTCTTTAGGGGAGAGGCGTCCTTGTCTCCCGGGGTGCCCATGTCGCGTTCCGGGGCCTCGCCAACGTCGACGCTTGGTTCGTCGCCGCCCTCCTCCTCGGCTTCCTTAAGGTCCGCGTTGCGAGGCTCGTTATCCGCGTCGTCTCCGGGGGTGCCCATCTCGCGTTCCGGCGCACCTTCCACGTCCATTTCTGGGTTTTCCTCACCTCCCTCCTGCGCAGATTTCTTCGGGTCTTGCTGACCAATCTCCACGGCGTTCACAGGCTTGGCCTCGGTTGGTTGAGCCTCTTCCTCTTCAGGCTCCTCCATGTCCTTCTTTACGGGCGAGGCGTCGTCGTCTCCGGGGGTGCCCATCTCGCGTTCCGGCGCTTGGTCGACGCCGGGCTCTTCCTTGTCCTCCAATGGAAGGTCCCTAGGCTCGTCGCCGCCCTCCTCCTCAGGCTCCTCCATGTCCTTCTTTAGGGGAGAGGCGTCCTTGTCTCCCGGGGTGCCCATGTCGCGTTCCGGGGCCTCGCCAACGTCGACGCTTGGTTCGTCGCCGCCCTCCTCCTCGGCTTCCTTAAGGTCCGCGTTGCGAGGCTCGTTATCCGCGTCGTCTCCGGGGGTGCCCATCTCGCGTTCCGGCGCACCTTCCACGTCCATTTCTGGGTTTTCCTCACCTCCCTCCTGCGCAGATTTCTTCGGGTCTTGCTGACCAATCTCCACGGCGTTCACAGGCTTGGCCTCGGTTGGTTGAGCCTCTTCCTCTTCAGGCTCCTCCATGTCCTTCTTTACGGGCGAGGCGTCGTCGTCTCCGGGGGTGCCCATCTCGCGTTCCGGCGCTTGGTCGACGCCGGGCTCTTCCTTGTCCTCCAATGGAAGGTCCCTAGGCTCGTCGCCGCCCTCCTCCTCAGGCTCCTCCATGTCCTTCTTTAGGGGAGAGGCGTCCTTGTCTCCCGGGGTGCCCATGTCGCGTTCCGGGGCCTCGCCAACGTCGACGCTTGGTTCGTCGCCGCCCTCCTCCTCGGCTTCCTTAAGGTCCGCGTTGCGAGGCTCGTTATCCGCGTCGTCTCCGGGGGTGCCCATCTCGCGTTCCGGCGCACCTTCCACGTCCATTTCTGGGTTTTCCTCACCTCCCTCCTGCGCAGATTTCTTCGGGTCTTGCTGACCAATCTCCACGGCGTTCACAGGCTTGGCCTCGGTTGGTTGAGCCTCTTCCTCTTCAGGCTCCTCCATGTCCTTCTTTACGGGCGAGGCGTCGTCGTCTCCGGGGGTGCCCATCTCGCGTTCCGGCGCTTGGTCGACGCCGGGCTCTTCCTTGTCCTCCAATGGAAGGTCCCGCGGCTTTTCGTCGCCCTCCTCCTCAGGCTCCTCCATGTCCTTCTTCAGGGGAGAGGCGTCCTTATCTCCGGGGGTGCCCATGTCGCGTTCCGGTGCCTCACCAACGACTACGCTTGGTTCGTCACCGCCCTCCTCCTCGGCTTCCTTAAGGTCCGCGTTGCGAGGCTCGTTATCCGCGTCGTCTCCGGGGGTGCCCATCTCGCGTTCCGGGGCACCTTCCACGTCCATTTCTGGGTTTTCCTCACCTCCCTCCTGCGCAGATTTCTTCGGGTCTTGCTGACCAATCTCCACGGCGTTCACAGGCTTGGCCTCGGTTGGTTGGGGTTGTTCGTTTTCTTCTTCTTCAGGGATATTAAAGTCGATGTTTCTGTCGTTCGTGGTTGCGGGGCCTTCTTCGGGTTCTTCCATGGCGTTGTTGAGGACATTGGGAGGTATTTTTTGTTCCCCCATGGCTATTTCTGGGGCGTCATCGATGGGTGCTCCTGGAGTGGCTTGAGTAGCTTCAATGGGCTGAGGGATAGGCTGCTGTGTGGATAGAGCACGTTGTTTTGGTTTTTGTGTTTCCGGGTTTTGAGGAATGTTAGGGGAGGAAACCTCACGTTCGTCTTGTGTCGCTTCGATAGGCTGGATTGTGCTGGGACGTTGGGCAGCGAGTTGTTTAACGGGTAGTTTTCCCATCATTGGGTCTTCGGACGCAGGGGATTCGTCTTGAACCTCGAATATTTCGTCTGGTGGTGGTTGGGCGCTCCTTCTTTTTTTCGAAGGCACATTGTTTGTCAACGGTGCTTCCTCGTCCTCGTCGCCATCATCGTAGTCCTCTCCATCTTCTGCAAAAGGGCCATCTTCGGGAGCACTCCGGGGCGCATTTCGAGGTTTTTTTTTGCTGACAGTAGAAGGCTGTAATCCCTCTTCTTCCTCATCATCGTCAGGATCTTCACCATCTTCAACAGAAGGTCCATCATCGGGACCGCTGCGGGGGGCATTGCGCGACTTTCTAGCTGCTGTAGTTGGCTTCAAGCCTTCTTCGTCTTCTTCATCATCGAAGGGGTCCTCCCCGTCTTCTGCTGTCGGCCCGTCCCCACCCTTGTTGGCTGCGGTTTTCCGCGGTCGTCTAGGTGCGGTAGAAGGATTCATTCCCCCTTCTTCGTCCTCGTCACTATCAAATTCGTCCCCGTACTCGTCCCCTGCGTCTGTTGCGTCGCGTGGCTGGCCTTGAGTCGGCCTACCGGCACGCCGCTTCGGTCGATTACCGGTGAGAGGGTCTACTGGGTTGCCGTCTTCGTCTTCCTCGTCGTCATCCTCATCATGTTCGTCCTCTCCTGAAGAGGCTTCGTCCACACCGGTCTTACGCAACTGAGCCTTACGTTTCACTCCTCCGTTGATCCCGGGTGCCAGCGCCCCGTCCCAGTCCTCCTCATCGCTGTCATCGTCCAACCCATCCGAGTCTTGTTCGTCATCAAAATCGTGTTTATCCTCTGGGCGATGATTTAACGATCGGGTTCCTCCTTCGTGAACTAGGTGCATAGAAAGAGGTTCCTCCTCGTCTTCTTCTGATTCCTCTGTATCTGTGTCAGAGTCTAGACTGTCATCCATTTGATGCTTATCGTTTGCCGTTGCACCAGTGTTATGGCGTCCACCTTCATGGACGAGGGCAACGTCCAAAGGCTCTTCCTCGTCCTCGTCATCTTCTTCCGTAGTTGGCTCTGACTCCTTCTTATCACCGGCCTCAATTTTTTTTGCCTTTGCGTTTCCTGCTTTATACAAGTCAGGTCGGTCCCCTAGTTCGGCATCTAAGGGTTCCTCCTCTTCATCCTCGTCCTCTTCCTCCGGGTCTTCCTCTGCAAAAGCTGTAGGGGGGTTTTCCGGCTTTTTGGTCTTTGCCAGTTTCCTTTCTCTGGCTTCCTTTGCTGCCTGGGCCTTCGCTAGCGTTTCTTCGTCAATCTCAACGTCATCGTCATCATAGTCGTCTCCGTCGTCATCATTGTTTGGGTCAGCGGTTCTGGGTACGCCAGCGCTTGGCTTAGCCCTTGCCTGTGTGGAGGGATCGAGAGGGTCCTCGTCTTCCTCGTCATCTCCATTACCACTGTCATTTGCAGTGGGGTCTCCAGGTTGCTTGCCGCCGGCTGCGCGTCGCGGTTTAGGCTGCGCGGAGGGATCGAGAGGGTCCTCGTCTTCCTCGTCATCTCCATCCGCGTCAGGGTCTTCTTCACCAGCTAAAGGGTCTCCAGGTTGTCTCCCCCCCGTTGCGCGTTTGGGCTTGCCTTGGGTGGAAGGGTCTAGGGGGTCTTCCTCTTCTTCGTCTTCCTCCTTGCCTTCTCCTCTTTCCCCTGCTTCATACTTTTTCGGTTTTTGGTAGCCCGCTTTGTACAAGTCAGGTCGGTCCCCTAGTTCGGCATCTAAGGGATCCTCCTCTTCATCCTCGTCCTCTTCCTCCGGGTCTTCCTCTGCAAAAGCTGTAGGGGGGTTTTCCGGCTTTTTGGTCTTTGCCAGTTTCCTTTCTCTGGCTTCCTTTGCTGCCTGGGCCTTCGCTAGCGTTTCTTCGTCAATCTCAACGTCATCGTCATCATAGTCGTCTCCGTCGTCATCATTGTTTGGGTCAGCGGTTCTGGGTACGCCAGCGCTTGGCTTAGCCCTTGCCTGTGTGGAGGGATCGAGAGGGTCCTCGTCTTCCTCGTCATCTCCATTACCACTGTCATTTGCAGTGGGGTCTCCAGGTTGCTTGCCGCCGGCTGCGCGTCGCGGTTTAGGCTGCGCGGAGGGATCGAGAGGGTCCTCGTCTTCCTCGTCATCTCCATCCGCGTCAGGGTCTTCTTCACCAGCTAAAGGGTCTCCAGGTTGTCTCCCCCCCGTTGCGCGTTTGGGCTTGCCTTGGGTGGAAGGGTCTAGGGGGTCTTCCTCTTCTTCGTCTTCGTCGTTTCCATCCTTTCGCTCGCTTGCGACTGGGGTGGAGGAGGGAATGTCACCTACCGCCCTTCGGGGCCCATCTTCAATAGAGGGCTGAAGAGGATCTTCATCCTCCTCATCGTCGTCGTCGTCGTCCTCTCCTCCCATCTCTCTACCTTCGTAGTTTCCACTTTTATTCCTACCCGCTTTGTGTAAGTCGTTCTTGTCTCCCACAGCGGCTTGGAGTGGTACGTCGTCGTCATCTTCTTCGTCTTCATCCGTATCTTCTGCGTTCCTGTTGTGAGAAGGGGTGATCAGTTTTTCAATACGTTCCGCAGGACGGTAAGGAGCCTCGTGAAAGCTTTCAAACTCCGCCTCTGGTTCCGCAGGTACCGCCACCTTGCTCTTTTTCCCGGCGGAACTTGTGGTAGTAGGACTCGGTGTGGCGGAAGGGGTGTACGGAACATTCACGTTAGTCCCTGTCGCAGTGGAGGGAGAGTCCCCAGGTCGAGGGGTCCTTCCGTCCGAGACGTCGGTACCGCTTCTCGGGGTAGCCTCGCTGGAGCCGGTCTGTTTAGCGTCTGTATAAGATTCCATTGATAAAATGTATTATAACCTCTACAATACTAATAATAATAATAATAATATTAGACTTGTTTCGATTTGTAGTGTGCTCCTATTCCTTTTCGGTTCTTGATTAAAGCGCTTTCTTTCCTTTCTTCTTTGTTTTTCTTTGCTCAAACTTGTGTAACAATGAAAATTCACAAAAAAGAAGTCTTGAAAAAAAAAAGATGCTTTTTTTTTTTCTTGTCTTTAAAAGAAAATAAATTTAATACTGGTAAAAAAAAAATGAAAAAATGCGATTTTTTTAGTTGTTTAAAAAAAAGATAAGCTATAGTGAACTACTTCAAAAAAAAAAAAAAAGCTATATATCACTTTATATAACTTTTTCTATTTACAGATGGGAAAAAAAAAAAAAGAAAAAAATGAATATATGTGTATATATACGTATACACCTATATTTTCTCTAAAAATACTAAGACCGAAAACGGAGAGAAGAAGCAAGCAATATTCCAGTACTGTAGATCTGATGAAAACAATAATAACTATAATACAGGTATATATATATATAAACAATAACAACAACAACGAAAACACACACACACACACACACACAGTAAATAACAGCCATAATAGTATGTATAGTAAAGAAGCAAGTGTAATACAGCAACCAAGTTGGACGAAGCTAACAATATTAAACGCAAGAGGGGAGGGGGCAGCTTTATGTTTCCTCTATTCTCTCCTGGGTGATATAAAAGAGAAGTACCTCTTCTTCCTCCTCTGTGGACGAACGAGTTCCTTTGGTGGTGCTGGGCGCCGTTACCGCGACGGGAGTGCAGCAGTAGGTGTGTTGACTGGACGATACACGTAGCACGGCGGCAGGGAACCATCGACACTGCATAGTGTTGGTGGGGGAGGAAGAAGACAACATGAATGCGACGTTCTCGGTGGCTACGGGTCCACTTTCTGCTTCTATTTCCGTTTGGGTGCCTTCTTTGGTTAGGGTTCGACATAATGTACTGATCCACTTTTCCTCCGTCCCGTTACAGCTCCAATTATTATTATTATTATTATGGCGGTGATTACCTAGGCTCAAGTTTCCTGTCGATCCGGTTCCCCCTTTAGAGGGTAGGGAAGGGGTGGGTGGAAACGCCTCCTTAGGGTCACGCAGCAGTGTTTTTTTTTTTCCAAGGGAAAGAGGAAGACCACCCCCATCCTCCTCTCTGTGGCGTCCCTCCACACGTAGTTGAAGGAAGAGGCGAAACAGCACGATGAGGTGCGGCCCGACCTCTGAGGAAGATAAGTGGGGGCCTTCTTTAGACACACAGAGCCCATCTACCGTGTAGAAACTCATTCTATTCTAACGAGACGCTATACTCTAGAAAGAAAGAAAGAGAGAAAAGGAAACATAGTAGAGGGGGGGGGGGAAATTATAACAGTCTCCAAGTGCCTTTTTTCTTTTTAAGAATAGCCCCCTCCCATTTTTTTTTACCACAATTCAACAGAGCGTTTTTTTTTGTTTTTATACAGCGGTGGTGTCACGGACAGAGAGACGGAGGGACGCCAGCACACGATTGACCAGATAGACCAGTCCTACCATCGCGAGTACAGAGCAGAAGATGGCGACCCATACGCCAGGGTGACCGTTCTCTTCCACTGTGTAGATCAGTGTAGAAACCTCCAGGAAAGGGAAATTGTACTCCATTGGTAGACCCCAAAGGGGAGGCATGTTTTCATAGAGAGAAGGGTGCCACCGAAAAGGGGGGAGCCCTCCATCGATACTTGGCCCACACACAAGGTGTGCCCTCCACGACCCACCCCCCATGCCACTCCAGGTTGCCACTTTTGCATCGGTGGCCCCATGATTGCGGTGTCCCAGCCGACCGTGACTCGGCCCGTACCGCTCCTGACCTCCAGCCGGGTTGAGGTCGCCTCGGGCGGCGATGGTGAGAAATGAACTACTCGGTGGGTCACAGGTGTGGCCATCGGGGCCAGCGCCCGTGCAGTTGGGAATACGGGAGAGGGGGTCGGATAAGAAATCTGCCTTGCGCATCAGACGCTTGACATCCTCTAATCCTGTTACGGTGCTGTGATCTCGTGCGAAGATGCGAGATCGGGGGGTGTTATTCCTGGAGTAGAGGTCTCCCAGCGCCGCGTACAGGTCTGCAGTGCCGGACGCCTCGTATACTTGGTCATAATACGGCAGATTGAACCCACCCCAGTAAGTTGCCACATTCAACACCGCGGTGAGGTCATTCGCGACCATACCAAACGGCGTGGGGTCAAACGTGGTGCCGTTCGAGGGAGACGGCTCCTGGGGGATTTGTTCCCCCACCCAGAAAAAGTCGTCAGGGAGGGGTAACTGAACGGAGGAGAGGAGGCCCATATTTAATACCAACCATTGGTTGTTATACGTGCCGCTGTTGTGCAGTGAAAACCAATAGAACCAGTTTTCAGGGGAGGAGGAGCTGAGGTGGTGGGCGAGCTGTGTCCGGAGGAAGGTGGGAACCCGCTGGGGGGAAAGATGGTCGTAGAGGGATTGATTCGACATTCCTAATGTGGTTTCCATTACCACAAACTTTTGATGGGTCATGTACCAGTCGTCGAGGCTAAAGACCAGTCCAGGGTAGGCACTCATCGTTACCTGTTTTCGAGGCACTGTATCGGGAGTGGTCGAGAACGCCTCCCATCGATATGTTTTATACTGACGCATCATGCTCTGGTAGCTGTTCCACGTCACATGGGCGGCAAAGATGTCTACCCCAGGGACTACTTTAACAAAGGCGGAGCAGTGTAAATCTTTTAGGTAACGAGGGAATTGCCTCTCGTAGTACTCGATCCAGGATGTATCGCTCTGATTTCGTTGGCGCTGAATGGCTCGAATCACATCCCCAATCTCTCCCTGTGCGTTCATCCAGTATAGTGTGCTCGCGTTCAGCCAACGGTCGTCCGCCACCACAACGCCATTGAACGCTTCTTCCTTCAAGCGGCGGTTGTACCCGTCGACTACACCGTCCATCTGAAGTAGTAGCCGTTTTAACTGTAACCCGTACTCCCTACTGTGGGGGTCGTGGATCAACGACTGAAGGAATGCCTTCTGAGTCGTATACCACTCCTCCAGCGCTGCCCCTTCTCCCTCTATCAGCGCCCCAAGGCCACTCTCTCCTTCCCAGTGATTGAAGACATTCATTTCAATGCGGTGTTGGGTGATATAGCCTTCCAATAGTCCCGCCGCATAGTATCGAAGGGAAAGTGCATTATTGTCATCCTCATTGTTATTGTCGTTGTTGTCACTGTCACTGTTGTTATCACTAGTATTTGAAAATGCAAAAGAGCCAGACTTTTTAGGAAACGACGAGTCCCCCAAATTGATTTCCAACCGGTCCCAACCCGTTTGGTAAAAGGAAAAGGCGGCGTCACCAGTTGCCATCAGTATGGCCGTATCCTCCCTCTTCTTCCCTTCATGGGTGTGGTCAGTATCACACACCATCCCCCGCAGGGTAGTCCCTATAGGCGCCTCTTCATTCCCTTCTACTCGGTGGATAAAGAATTGTGCATCGGTGGGGTGGTAGCAGGCGATAAAGTGCTCCCACGGACAGGAGAGGGAGTGGTGGGAAGGAGGATCTCTCTCCTCGAAAAGGGGAGCCAACCAACCAGTCACAGGTGCTACCCCGCCGCTAATGAGAAGGAGGGCGAGGCAGAAAATGGAAAGAGAGGTTTGTTTCATTGAAATGCTATTTCCTTTTTTCTTTTTTCCATAGGAATATAAAACAAGTAAAGTTAAATAAAAGATGGAGGAGTACATTAAAGAAAACCCCAAACAAACAGCATCACCACCATTACAAGAGCGCCGTAAATTGAAAACGTAATGAACCCAAAAGGAGAAATAAATAATTTGAACAAATTTAACATTTTTTCTTTCTCTGTTCATGGTGCGAGCGCGCGAGAGAGAGATTGGAAACAGAAAGATAGCATAACAACGAGTCATTGATTCTAATACATACCGCGAAAGTATATCTTCCCCACTATTTGTTATTACTATTCTTTTTATTTCTTTAATCCAGCTTTTCCCGGTATTGCATTCCTATGTCATTCGCAAAGTTTTTCCTTCTGTCGTTCTCCTCCCGCAGCACTGCGGCTTTCTGTCTTCCGTTTTTCCACGGGGTATATAGTTCACGGAGTAGGAAGAAAACTAGGATATGAAAACCGCTAATAGGTGCAATACTTTCTTTAAAAGAGGCTCGACCCACTGCGAGCAAGAAAAATAGAATAGTGATGAAGAAACCAATCAATACCCCCGGAGCCTGACCCGCCACGTTCATGATCAGAGGGAGGTACTTCATCATCTGGGCCATGGCATCTGGATTAGAGGCAAAGGGGTTCGGCCCTCCCGTTGGAGGTGCAGTAGAGGCGGGTGCGGCGGGACCTTTTTTGCTCACCGCAGCCGACATTAATATAGGTTGTTTATTTATTTCTTTGTGGAGATGTAGACAAGCGGAGAAAAGAAAGAGAGAGAAAAAAAAAAAAAAGAGTAGACTATATAGACAGCATTAATTTTACATTTGCGTTTACACATTCATTTTTAATTTCTATTTTTTTTTTATGGGTTTTGTCACCTGTTTTTTTTCTTAAGATTTTGTGAATTCCTCTCCAATTATATTTGTGTTCTAACTAAGATAGGAGTACTTATTTAGAGAAGCTAATACCTATGGTACGACTAAAGAGGTAAAAAACAACAACAACAACAACAACAATTCTTTTTGTTCTTTTTCCTTTCCTTTTTTTTTTTTTACGATTCTTGAAGCCATAGTATTCTCATCCTACCGTTGAATCGGGTGAGTGATTCTTCCACTAACTTTGCTCTGAAGGACGCTGCGCCGTCAAAGAGGTTCTGTGCCGCCGCCCCTCCGCCATGCTGTACGTGATAGGCCGCCACGTCGAGGACACATCGCACCACCATCAAAAGACCCTCCCAGCATTCAAACTCTGGCTCGACACCGGGGTGCTCCATGATGTACTTTTCCATCTCTGAGTGCACTTCACGGGTGTATAGGAGCAACTGCTCCCACACACTAAGATGCATCCCCTCCGTTAAGTCGGTCTGTTCCATCGCGTACTTCCCTCCACAGGCTTGAGTAGAGAGAGCGGCTTCAGAGTTGCCGTAGCGTCGACCGGTGGCGGCTGTACGGAGGAAGACGGCTTGACCCGTGAACACTTCCATCGCGTGAGAGGCCTCCTTAGGCTGTGCGAGGGCACCTGTCTTTTGTATAAGCTGTCGAATGTCATTCCACCGTAGTTCAAGTCCTTCTACCGTTTTGAGGTCGGCACGTTTGGCGGCATCCCCACTGTCACTGTTACTACTGTTCTTTTTACTATTATCTTTTAACGCTGTGGTGTCCTCGTCGGGTATCTCCCCCACCATCAGCTCGGCGTTGACACCTTCAATATTTTCCGTCTCTTTTACCGTAGTCCTCTCCACACTTTCTGTGGCCTTCTCCGTACTATCTGGATGGTTACCGCTCGTGGCGGTGGTAGGGGTATTGGAGGAGGACACTAGCTGAGGTGGCGGGTACGAGCGGAAGGAAAACTTGTCGTCGTAGCAAATACGCATCGTGGTCCATGGGTCCCGGGCTGCGATGTAGCGCCCCACCACCCGTGCGTCCACAATTTTCTCTAGTTTTCTCCACAGTTGACGGTGTTCCTCATCATGGGCGGCGGAGGACCCTCGCAAGGCATACCGCAGCAACCGCTGGGCGTCGTGGTCCCTATTACGGTCGTTGGTGGAATACTTGACGACGTCCATTAGCTGTGCCATCAGGTCCGACGTGTAGAGCACTCCAGAGAGGGAGAGAATAGCCAGCAAAGAGAGATAGAGACGCCTTTCAGAAATGGGCCGAGCGTCGTGAAAGTCCATGTCAATCGTCCGTTCCACCGCCGCGAGGAGTACACTACACACATCCGTGTCTTCAAAATCAGTAGTGCGAAGGGAGCCGATGGGACTTTGAGCAGCAGGGCGCTTCAGTACGGTGCCGATGTGAGGAATACGCAACTGCAGAGAGGGAACGTCCATGGCGGGGTGGTCGGGGAGGACAAACTCCCAAAGGAAATTGTGTACCTCCCGTAACAACAGTTCGCCACTGGTGATGACGGGAAAGTATTGCTTGTACACGGAAGGGCTGAGGCTGGCGGAGAGCTGACGTAGATTACCGCGGATACGCTCCAACTGGCTGGCCAGGAGTGCATCGGTGCGGTGGGGACCCAGTCGGTGTACCTCCTCCACAGCGAGGTAGTTGTACAGCTCCACTAGCTGACGACGACGGGCCTCCCGCCACTCGAACGGCTTACTCATACTGTGCTCCAACACGGTGTGAAGCGTCTCCACCGCCGCGATATCGGGACGAGCCCCCAGACTGGTCATTTCATCAAATAGGAGAAAGATATCATCGGTCTGGATGTGCTCGTGGCGGGCGGCACGGGTGAGTAACACGGTGAGTGTGTCGACATCCACCTTCACCCCACGCTGCTTCATTTCATTGTAGTAGACTATCATCTCTGGGAAGGAGTTGCAGCTCCTCAGGGCGCCGTTGTAGGCGTAGGCTAAGTTGCGGTAGGAGAACTGTAGCCAGTCTTTAGGGGTGCGGGGCTCGAGACCGATGCTCCACTTTTTGGCGGGCCAGTGTCGGCGAGCGGCGATGTCGGCGGCAAAACTGTCCGACCAGTTGGGGTTGTGATGGGCGGGGTCCCAGACACTGCGGGGTAGGCTCGTGGCGAGCACGATGCAGTTTCTTCGCATCATAATGAACGGTTGAAACTAGAAGTTATATGGTTCTCTTTTTTTTTTATATAGTGTATTTTTTAACCCGTTGAGTTATTAGAAAAAAAAAAAGAGATACAAAAGTAAATAAAGATAAGAATAAAAAAAAGAGAATTGAAGCGCCGTATTTTTTCTTTCACTCTGTTTTTCTTTCAGTTTAGTCTTTATTATTTTACAAGGTTATTCTATTACAATTAGCAAACGCAAAAGATGTTCAACGATAAGCAAACCACTATACAGACGTACACAAATATAGTGCAGATAATTTTCCCTTTTTTTGTTTTGCCTTTTTTACTTTCATTTTCATTTGATGGGGGCACTTTTATGCATGTATTCATTGCAGCCAAGCGGCATCGACATACGTGCTAACAGGACCGATTCTTCCAGAGTACAGAGTCGTTCCACCATTCGCTGCCTCTTTTCTAACATTGCCAACTCCTCCTGTGGGGGTCTCGTCACCGGAGGACCCTCTCCCTCCTTCCCGTCTTCTATTTCCCGTTCCACTTCATCCATCCTGCACCGCCCAAGGAGTGCCCTGGCGGCGGGGAAGTGCTCAAGGACGGGGTCTAGGGATACCGTAGAGGAGGACAGTATCGCGTCGGCGTACTCGGTTGGCAGTCGCACCACCTCCACAGAGCCGGCGGCGTCCACCATCACCACCGACATTGAAGGCGCGTCGACGCTGAGGTGGACCACACGCCGGTTGTGGTACGAGTAGTATTCTCCCAGGCGACTCATCGGCGGGGATCCCGACTGTAAGCAAAATAAGTAGACGATCCCACTGGCCCCACACCCCACCACCACCAATGGACCGTCCATGCTAATATGAGTGATCTCTTCCGCGGCGACGAACACCTTCTCCATCGGGTTGACCTGTCCGACGCCGATGTAGTAGAGCGTTTGTTTGCACCCCACGAGTATCACATCGCCGTTGGTGCTCATCGCGGTGGGCGAGGAGACGAGCAGGGCGGACCCCTCCAGTTCTACAGAGTCGGCCTCGTCACAGAGCAGTCTGGCATAGAGACCCTTTCTGCGCGGCCCGGAGTGAAGAAGCGTGGCGTGCGGCATGAGCAGACTCGCCTCCCCCACCACCGCCTTATCGGTGAACCAACCCAAATCCACAGGTGGAGGAGCGTAGAGACAGAAGGCGGACTTGCGAAAGAAGGGGGCACTCTCCAACACCATGGTAGGCTTCATATTCCCCATTCGTCGTTTCCACAGAAACACTCTACCATCCTCCCCACAAGTGAGAAAGCACAGATCCCGGCTGGATTTCTCCAAAGTGGCGGCGGCGGCGGTGTCTCCACCCTCTGTCGTGTCCTGCTTACTGGAATAGAGAAGATGCGCTTCGACGATGGGGCAGTCGTGGGCAGCGAAACCGAAGGAGTAACCCTGCTCGGTGACCACACTCACCCGCCCATTGGCAAACCCCACCACTACTCGGTAGAAAGCGGTGCTGGGTCCCTGCTCCCCGCCGTGATAGCCTAGCCGACAAGCGTAGGCGATGACGCTGTGCACGAGCGAGGCGCAGGTGGCACGGACAGGACGGTTGGGGTTGGGTTGATGGACGCTATTCACCGTAGGAGGCGGTAACACCCGGGCGAGCTCTACCGGTCCTCTCTGGTGTTTCATACTGTAGTAGATCACACCCCCGTTGTCTAGCACAACTACCATGCCAGACGACTTTCGTGCACACAGGAGGGACAGCAAGGAGGGGGATTCATAGGGAGAGGCGATGGGGGAGGAGGTGTCTAGATCCAAACTATCACCTCCCTCCGCGGGCGAGTACAGCGAAGCGGGCGACGGCTCTCTTGTGGAGGGCAATCGCCGTCCATCTCCTGTTGCACTCCTCTTCTTATGTAGCAGTGTGAAGTGGATACAGTAACTGGAAAAGATCGCCTTTTCATCGGCATTAAGAGGAAGAAAGAGAGACTTGTAGAGGGTACTCATCGCTCGGTTTTTTTTCTCTCTCTATATTTTGCCTCACTAAACTTTCTAACCTTTCTGTTTCTCTTTTCTTTACTCTTATTATGTAACTATTATCGATGAGAGAGAGAGAGAGAGAGAGGGAGAAAGCGTAATGTTTTTTTTCTTTTAAAGGTTTCAATAGGGATTCTTTGAGTACAAGTCTACAGATACAGAAAGAAAGAAAAGTACCAACAAAAACATCTGTCCACTGAAAAAGGTGGCCGTATAAATAATGTGAAATGTATAAAGGTTAAGGGGGTAAGAGGTAACGAATGAAATGATACAATCGTTGACACTTTCAACAACATCAGGAGAAGATGCTATGAAACCACTCCTGCTTCCCCATATATATTATATATCGATTTAGAATTTGTCTTCGTTATCTGGACAGTAAACTTGGCACTTCTTCAGCCGTGCCAACACGGCGTCCACGTCTGTTTCATCATCCGAAACTTTGGTGGAGGAACCCGTTTTGGTCTGTTCTGGAGTTACGCTGTCCTTTTTTCCCTTCCCAAAGCCGAACCACCCGGAGCCACCGCCCGTCTGCTTGTCGGTGTTGTGATTTGTTGTCGTCTCCTCCTTATTGTTCTGCCAGGAACGCCATCCACTGGAGGGGTTCGCCCCCCGGTTCTCGCTGGCATTGCTCTCGGGCCTAGTGTTGGTAGCAGAGGGGCTTTGCTTTTCCTTTTTCATTTTCTCCTGCTCTTGCGCTACCAGTTCCTCCATGCTAGGGTGATCTGCCATCTTGTCCGGGTAGCCAGGGTGCCATCGACGGAGTAACACATCGGGGTCACAGGAAAACTGATCCTTGCCCAAGTGTTCATTGACTGTGTTATGGAACTCACAGATGTAACGAGAAACGGAAATTTTGTCGCTGACGACGGGCGGGTGTTCGGCGACGTAGCGGCGCATGTGGTAGGCACACCAGTTGCAAGCATACACGTAGGACCAGCCATGAATAAAGCCCTTCATCGCCTCTTTCTGCTCCCGGGTGGGGTGGTAGGGGTACACCGCGGCGGCAGAGTGTAAGATATTCCAGCCGGAATTACCTAATTCAATAGGATCTGGGGCCTTCCCAGGGATCTTGTCCACCGGCTTCTCGTCGGACATGACTGAATATATGTATTTGTGTATATAAATAAATTTTTTTGAGGAGGATGACTATTTACTGAGCAGAACCTCTTTTTTGAAGTTACCTTGACGATAGCTTCATCAGTTGAACAGAAAAAAAAAAGAAAAGAAAGAGAGACGGTAAAAATAGATTGGTGGAGAGTTCATCAGAGAATAGCTAAGAATTTTCTGTTTTGGAAAAACCTTATACGAAATCCACGCTGGGGAAAGGAAAGAAAAAAAAAAGGTGAAAGCAAAGAAAAGTGATGAGAGACGTACATAAAAAGAAAATGTATTTTTATTGTCCAGCACTGTTTGAATTCATGGAGCGCACACAGGATTCGAGAAACTGTTTAATCTCTTCATCTTCCTCCTCCCCCTCCTCGTCGTCCGCCATGATTTCGGATAGCTTTGCTCCATTCTGTAGGTAGCCACCATTGGCGAAAGCCTCAAAATCAAGGGGAAATAATTCACGGAGAGAGTGGCCGGAGGGAGGAGGAGGAGGAGCGGTCGTCACCGACGTGGTGGTGGCGGCGATAGGCGTAGGTGGCACCCCGCTGTCCTCGTCCGCCACCCTACTCCCCGTCGGACTACCCGTGACGTGACTCTCCTCCATACGCCGCCGCCCTGACTGGGTGGGAGTGTGGGGAGACGCCTCAAAGCGGTCGGATGCGGCGACCATGGCGGAAAGAGAATTTCTGACAAGAGGGGCAGCAGCAGGGGTAGCGGACACACTGGGGAGGGTGGAGCTCTTCTTCTCTGGGTGGGTGTGACGTGGGGTGGGGAGGAAAGACTCAGAGGCCCGGCCACTCGCTACCGTGAAGGACTCGCTGGCTCTTCCCTCACCGATGTGGGGTGCCGGCTCTGGAGGGGTGTGGTCCTCGGCGGCAATGTGCATCACAAACTGAATCTCACTAGAGGCGCCCCCATTGACCGAAGGGTTCTGATTGGCGGTGAAGAGGGCCTGAGCATGGATGCTCCCTCTATTACTCTTTGTAGGATCCTCCCGTTGCTGATGAAGGGTTTTCCTTTCCAGTGTTTCTGCTGAGGTGAGGGAGCACACCCTCACAGGGGTTCCGGGAACCCCACACTGTAAGACGACTGTCAGTCCTAATTGCCCTGCCAGGTGGGCGGCCACCCGCAGCGGCTTCACGTCCGTGATCTTACCAGGCAGCACGAGAAACGGAACGGACTCCTCCCCCTCCTCGCCCTCTTTGACTGTCTCCTCCCCACTGGGGGCGACGGCGGAGGTGGACTCGGTGATTTCTCGCCTGTCCGGTGGGTTGTAGTAACGGAACCAGTGAAAGTGAGACGGGTTGGCGGTAATGACAGCCGCCGTGTTACTCTCGCTGCTATCGCGGTGCTCCCCAGGGAGAGGCAGACGAGCCTCAACACACCGTAGCTCAAGGCGGCCGTCCAGCGGGGCCAACACGCAGCGCTGCGCGGGAGGCAGAGAGAAGAGCAAAGAGCCCCAAAATTTGGGGTCAGCGGCAATTTCAAAGTGATAGTCGGAAGTGTTGGCCTGGACCCACTGAGGATGCGCCTCCATCAACCGTAGTCGATACGTTTTGGTGCATCGATTCTGAAGCATGAAGACCCACGTAACGGTATCGACATCTACATGGTGTGGAGTGGCGGTGTCTAAAGGGTGAGAGGAGTCTGTTTCCTTCACATAAGAAGTATTGTCCTCGGTATTCTTCTCACGGGCTTCCTTTTTTTCGGTATCGTAGTCAATATCAATCCGACTAATGAGGCTACTCGTGTTGAAGGCGTTTCGCAACACCGTTGCGGTGAGTGTCTTGGAGTGCAAACTAAAAAACATCTCGGTCTGGGGTCTCTCGTGGGGCGAGTACACGGCATCTCCTCCTCTCCCCTCCGCAGGGCGGGTGTAGTGGTATCGGGCAAAGAGGGCACGAGGTACAGTAGCGAGGACGTGGACGGCTTGGGTCCCGCTCAGCACACTCACCTCCAAACACTCATCTCGTGCCACGAAGAAGACAGGGACCTCGTTGGCTACTTTACACAGACTACTGAGCAGTTGAAGAAATGGTCGTGTTTGACTTCCGGTGATAGTGAGGTGAAGCGACATTGTATTTTTTTTTGTACTAAATGAATAGAAATAATAGTGGTAGTGAATGATATTACTGTGTGTGTGTGTGTGTGTGTAGTAGGTGAATCTATCTTTCCTTCTGATAGAATCTATGAATAGGAGTTGTATATTTCTGTGTAATGATTTCTATTTTTTTTTGTATTTTATTCGTCTTTCACTTGTTCCTACTTTGCACTACGAAATAAAAGAAAACATTAAGTGAGAGAGAAAAAAAAAGAGAAAGAGAAAAAGAGGTATGTTTACCAATTTTTTTGTCCTGTAAGTTTTGTCACCAGATACGGCAATACTCGTGATTTTACTGCTTTCATGTTTTTTTTTTTTTTTGGATATTATATTATTATATGTTAATTTGTAATAAGTAGCTATATATCCGATAAGAAGGTAAGAAGCTAATAAAAAACAAGAAAAAAAAACCATTACTAATATTCCCTAATACCGTTTTCATTCTTTTTTTTTTTTATCTTACAATATACAACATCCTTTCTTCCTCTTTTTTTTTTTGATTATTAATGTGCTTTATTCGTCTCCTATTTTTTTTTTTTTGCGTGAACACTTTTAAATAGTAAAGTTATGAAAAGGGGTAGGCTACTTTGGTGCAAGCTAGGTGGCGGGGATCCTACGAAATCCCACACTGGTTTAGAAAGCAAAAAAGAAAAGGCAAAGGAGCTTGGTTTTGCCCGAAGAGACTCCATGGACGACCACTTATTTATGGTGAAGGAATTTGGCTCGTACAGTAAAACAGAAGACGGTGTTCGGGTCGCTAACTTACCAGAAAAGAAGACCACCGACGACGCCTTTCTTCAGTACAGACACAAAACGACCGAATACACTTCGCTGGTGACGCCGCACGGTACACCCCCGTCCAACGCTTTAGGTGCGGGCTTCGGTGCCAAGCCCGACAAGCGCCTTGGGTTTCTAGCTCCGAGAAAACCGCTCCAACCTCATGGTAACCACGATATGGTACCCAAATATGATGAAAATGGAATGCCTATTGAGGAGATTTCCACACGAGATCAACTGTTCAAGAAACGAATGGATTATATGAAAAGCTTTGAGGGAATGTCTGTGAGTCACAAGGAACACTTTCTTCTCGCCGATTTAGACTACTCCAAAGATTCTCTCCTGTTCGGCAACACCCCAGAAGAATTTGAGGAAAACGTGAACCGTTTAACAAAGGTGATTGTAAACTATACCAAGTGGGAACGTACAGATAATTTTTACTACTATTCTACTGTGGCATTGAAACTTCTTACCCTGTGGACCCTGATGGAGTGTATACATCAGTATTACGAGCTTCAACTGTTTGCCGCTCATTACGAAGAGTTTGTAGATGTGGTGGAGAGTGAAATTGAAAAGTTGGAGGTTTCACGAGAAAGGGATTTTGAATTTGCCAAACATGAGATTTTCAACAACAAACCTTCCTTTTTACCTGTAGTAAAAGCGATTGAAAAGGAAAAGGAAAACAGCACCACCGCCGCACTAAATTTGACCTCTCCCATGGATACTACGCGTGAAGTGGAGCGTCAAAATGAAGAGGAGTTGCACCAAAGCGAAGAGAACATGAAGAAATTGGTGAGTTCATCCGCATCCAATTCTTATATCGCCCGTATACGGAAATGGTTCACTTCTTCCAGTACCATAACAGAAGAGGATTTTAAACGTTTCTCTTACGCTGCCAGTCCCACCAGTATTTCAAGTGTTCGTGAGGTTCGTCGAATTCTGTTACCGAGAAGTGAGGACTACACACAGATAGTAAGAGAAGAAATGGAAGAATATCAGAAAGGTGGTTAAAAGTGGAAAAAGTAATAATAATAATAATATCTGTTACCCTCCCCCCTCCCTCCCCCCTTCGATTAATTAATAAACACCCCCCTCCTTTTCACACATCACTAAACGAAAGGGCTTCACTCTAGTTGAATGAAGGAATAAAAAGGGGAGATTTTTGCCGTGTTCTCTAAATTCCCCTGCCCCATCCATTTCCCTTATTTGTTTACACGTTAAATACCTATTCTTTTTTTTTTTTCTTTGGAGTGCTTGCGCTTGTGCCCTCTGAAGAGGATAACCACAAGATTGCGATATCTTCTACTGCTTATTTTTCTTTTACTATTTTTTCCCTTCTCTTCTTCCTTATGTGTTCCGTTTTTTCTAACTTCACTAAGAGAATAATAGTTTTTTTTTAAAAAAAATAAATAAAAATAAATAAATCAATAAAAAGCAGTGAGAGAGGGGGAAAAAAAAAAATAACTCCATCAAAACGATTAGATGTCTAATAAGGATGACGGGGAGTATTTACCTCTCCCCCCTCTCCTGGTGAGTACCTCTGGCCTGGAAAACTACCTGGAGAACCTAAATCGTCACCTAGCGCGGGATGTTAAAGAAACCAAAAAGGACGTAAAAGCAGTAGAGGTTTCCGTCAAAAAAAATACCATGGTGTTGAATAAGATAAAGAACCTTCTTGGTTCACAAGTTGTGCAGTGGGCGAGAGAGTCCTCCACCGAGGAACAGTGTCTTGAGGAAGAGGTTCCAGGTGCTGAGCTTTCGGATGAGGAAACATTGGAGAACGAAAACGTTGTATTTTTAAAAATGGTGTCTGCATCGAAAAAAATGATTCAGGACAACGCAATGCTGCGAAAAGCGGTGGAGGAATGTACTACCAATAGCCAAATGTTGATGAAGGCACACACAGAAATTACAAAAGAGCTGGAGAGCGTTCGTGAAGAGGTAGAGCGGTATCGATGTGACACCTTACTGCTCTGCAAGTGGTTAGGCTTGTATGAACAGGATTCAGATCAAATTAAAGCACTTGAAAGCGGAGTGGAGTCTTCTTCGGTGGAGTTGGAGAAGACTTATTCATCCGTTTTGACCGCCTCTCCGCTGTTGTTAGCCCTTCGCCGCTCCATTTTAAAAGATTTCACTGATCGTACGGCTCATTCTTCTGGCAAAAACCTGCAGGAAATTAGTTCTAGTATCGCTCAAATGAAGAATGAAATTAGCAATCTGGTTTCGGCGGACAAGGTTCGCTCTATTGTGAGTGAGTTTCAATCCAAGGATGGGGGAAATGCAAGCAGTAGTCTGGAGAAGCGTTTGAAGGCGGTGGAATCCCACTATGTGAGTCGGGAGGAGTTTGTTCAATCCATGAAGACAAAGGCCGATATCCTTGTGTTCCCCACGAAAGCAGACAACGCTGTGGTGTCTGATATTGACCGAAGGCTTAATGAAAAATTAGCCGACATTGAGGAAAGATTACTCTACTATGAATTGGAGAGAAAGGACTTTCGTAACATTCTAAAGACACTTGTTAATAATTCGTCGGATGTTGACAAGACTACCTCTGGATTAGTGCAACAGCAGCAGCAAACAGCGGCGTCCAAGTCTACTTCTGACCGAAAAGGGACCAGTACCCTTTCCGTAGATCCGAGGTCGGAGGGGAACTGCACTTCATCGAATCACTTTGAACAAGCGTACCGGGTGGTTGGGACGAACCGAGGAACCTACGCCGTGTCTGCTACCGTCCAACGGGACGAAAAGAAAAACAGCAGCCGTGTCGGGGGGAGTCCCCCACCAATGGATTTGCACAAGGACAATAGTTTACTCAGGGAGACTGGAGGATCTACGGTGAACCAGGCGGCTTATGCAGCGTTGGTGCTAAACGAGAGTAAAGACAAGATTGAGGGTCTTCCTCCGCTAAACTATGAGAAAATGAAAAAGCCCAGAGAGTAAATAATAATAATAATAATAATAGTAAAAAAAAAAAATTGGTTTATTATTATTGTCATTATTATTATTTTCTGATTTTCTCTTACCAATGTATAAAACTCTTCTTGTAACGCTGAAGAAAGCGTTAAGTTTTTTTTTTTTCTTCTCTTTGTCTTATCCTAAAGTTTCAGTGGGGTAGGTACATCTATGAGTGACAATGTATACGCCCACACACCAATGTATAGGTACATTCATCCCGTTGGTTGTTGCTGTTTCCTTGCACCCTAATTCCGTTTCTTTTTTTTTTTTCTTTCTCTCTCTCTCTCTCTCCTGTTTTTCTATATCTTTATATTTAAAATAGCCTATGGGAGGCTTAAAAAAGATGTTGATTGGATCCATAGTGCTGAAGACTGCGGTTTTGGCATGGTGTTTCTGTCTTGCTTTCATCGTCACACCGGCTCACTCTCGAGAAATTCCTGTTTCAGTCCACAGTCTGAATATATCTTTGGTCGGTGCTACTACAGGGTGGCCCGTGAGCAATAGTGGACTAGAACCGCTCAACGAAACAGTGACTTCTACGTTTTGTAGTCTCTTACCAACGGTTTCATCGTGCTCTGGGTTTCTTGTCGTGGAAACCAGTGGCTCCTCTTTAACGGTCCAACTGGAGGTAGAGGCTAGTACTCAAAATCAATCGTTTGTAACCTATCAAACTTTCACGGAGTGGTCCAATAACCAGAACTTACCTTTAACTGAACTTCAATCTGGCTGCCAATCAGTGTTGGGGGCTACATTAAGCATTCTTGTCTTTTCATCAGCGGTTTACACCGTTCCCTGTCGTGGGGCTGGCGTGTTTTCCTTCTTGCCCTCTTGTGCTTCTCAAGAGATACCTCAAACCACTGTGTTTGTGAGCAACAACGGGGCTGGGGCGATTGATTCGATACGCAACTTTCTCTGTCCTCAAGGGTCGTGCCCCTTTACCATTCTCTCTTCGACGGTTGACGGTATCATGAATATCACTATACTCGAAGCGGCACGTGGTTTAGAGGCGGTGCTAAATTACCTGACACAACTCCGTCAATTTGGGACCTCCAATGTGCCAGATAATGTCTGGATGGCTTCTGGATCCATGAACGCTACCTTGTTCTCGGTGAACGAAAGCGTAAGGTACACGGTAGACTACCCCGTCTCCATTCAGTGCCCACCGGAAACTGGGTACTGGGCGTTTGCCTTGATTACCGTACTTCCGTTTGGTATCATTTTGTTTTGGTGCCTTTGGTATCGAGGCCGCCGTCGCGGAAAGAAACGTGCCAAAGCTTTGTTAATCGAAGACGAAACCAGAATTATGCAAGGGTACGCCAACCCGGCGCCTCCTACCACTACAGGGGATAACGCTGCCCCAGAGACGGAAGAGGCAGCGGATACCAGCCCGTGGGTGATGGATGAATACGGGAACTACTACAGTACGGAAGCCCCCGCCAATGATGAGACTCGAGTCACAGAGCCACATTACGAGTACTGGGTCGATCCCACCACCGGACAAACTTACCAGTTTCTAGCCGAGGAGCCGACCGGTGAGACGGAGGAGCAGGGTGCGACAGATGCCCAAGGAACAGCGGCGGAGGAGGGCCAGGAGTACCAAAATATGACCCAGGAAACGTACGGGGGTGCTGAAGTTGGGGAAGATGATGGTGGTGCTGCTGCCGATGATGGTGGTGGCGGTGCGGTGGAGAACTACTATGTCGCCGACGATGGCTATGCTCCACAAGATTATGAAAATCAAGGGGATTCTGGTGAGACAGGTTACTACCAAGATCCTGACAGTGGAATTACGTATCAAGTGTACGTGGATCCCGCGAGTGGTGAAACGTACTACCAACCTTTAGACAACGAGGAAGGCTAAGCCTACTTTTTTTTTTATTATTATTATTTCACTGAAGAGTAGCTTTGGTGAATGTTCTTCGATGATTTGAACGCTTTAGATCTTTATTATTATGATTATTATTCTTGTAAACGTATATAGTTGTATTTTTGCTAATGTTCCTTTTAGAGTGTTTTTGTTTTATTTTACACATATATATATATATATATGTATGTATATGTATACAACCACTGTAATCTATTGGTTGTCCGTGATAAATGCTTTGTATTTAAAATTAGTGATTTTTTTTTTTTTCAGCCTTTATTTGAATCATTGGTTCTTCCGACCCTTTCTCTACTTTTTTTTTCTTTTTACTCGTGCACTTAAAAAGTTCAACAAGCCAATTCCGGTTCTATTTTCTATTTTTTTGAAACAATGAAGGAAGAGTCGAACGTAAAGCGTCCGAGGGCGAACCAAATTTTGCACCCAACTGTTTCTGAAGGGCCTTTCAGCGTTCTTGATACCGCCATGAAGGAAGGAACTAAAGTCTTTATACAGTGTAGGTTCAATAAAGCACTTATTGGTCTCGTTGTGGCCTTTGACAAACACTTTAACTTAGTGCTTCAAGATGTCAGTGAAATTTCTTGTGATAATAAAGATCAAGTGCGCACCCTTCACAACATTTTTCTTCGCGGTGAAAGTGTGATATTTATTGTAAAATTGGAACAATAAACGAAACAACCAGTGCTGAAGTGGATTAGCGTTGGACTTTCCAGGTTACCGTGTCTCTGTCTTCACTGCCCCACTGGGAGGTCCCACTGGATCTGAGAACTACGTTGTAACTATATTGCAAGTATGAGGGGTCGATATTCTATTCTTTTTCTGTTTTTGGTAAACCTCCACCACCACCTTTTTCGGATTGTTATGGTTACTTGTGCCTGTTTACTTTGTACCTTTCTCTTTCCCCTACCTTTATTTTTGTTATAGTTTTTATTTTTTCTAGCTTTTTTTTTTCTTTTAATTTAAACTTTTTTTTTCAGGAGTAAAAAAAATGTCTTCCAATGCACCAACGGTGTGTTACACCCTCACATCGGAGCGGGTTAAAATGGTGGATATGCACCCCAAAGAACCATTGTTCATCGCCGCGTTGTATAGTGGGGTGGTACAGCTGTGGAACTACGAGACCAAATCTTTGGTCAAGACCTTCGACACAGGCTCTGGCTTACCCGTTCGCTGCGCACGGTTTATCACCCGACTAAACTCATTTATTTGTGGGTGTGATGACACACAGTTACGCGTTTACAACTGTAATACCATGGAAAGAACGGCTATTTTTCCTGCGCACGACGATTTCATTCGGTGCATCGCCGTTCACGAAGTACTCACTATTGCGCTGAGCTGCTCTGACGATATGACAATTCGCCAGTGGAACTGGAAAAATGGTTGGTCACTTCAACTGGTTTATGAAGGTCACGAACACTTTGTGATGGGGATCGCTTTTAACCCCAAAGACCTGAATACTTTTGCGTCGTGCTCGATGGATGCGACCATTAAAGTCTGGACCGTCAACAATGCGAACGCAAACTATCAATTAGAGGGGCACGAGGACAGCGTTAATTGTCTTGAATACTGCCCAAGAGGGGACAAACCCTACCTCTTGAGCGGCTCGGATGACTGCACTGTGCGGTTGTGGGATTATCAGTCGAAAGTATGTGTTCGTGTGTTTGGGTTTCATACGGCGAACGTAACCTCCGTTCTCTTTTACCCCGATGAACCGTTTATTATTACGGTTGGAGAAGATATGGATATGAAGGTGATCTCGTCTGACACGTTCCGTTTGGTGCACAATTTGGACCATCACGGTATGAACAGGGCGTGGACGGTTGCCTCGAAGAGAAATACGAATCGGTTTATTGTGGGTTATGACAATGGCATTCGCGTCTTCTCTACTGGGGATGGAAAACCAGTGTTTTCAATGGACGAAGGTGGACGCATTTTTATGACGAATGGCAACGACATTGTCCGTCTCGAGGTCAAGACCGACGACCACGACCTTGCCGACGGCGAAGTAGTCTCCACCGTCTCGAAAGACCTTGGAACGGTGGAAAAAGTGGTAACCAGTATCATCCACGGCAGCAATTCCCAATACTTGGCGTTACTTTCTAGTACAGATTACACCATAGTTTCCACCTTGTCTTTACGACCCAAAACCTATGGCGCTGGTATGTCCTTTGTGTGGGGCCCCGGAAGTGGCTGCTACGCTGTCGTAGAGTCGCCCTACACCATGAAGCTGTTTAAATCCTTCAAGGAGTATTCCACTATTTCTCTCAACACCCCCGCCACCAAATTGTTCGGCGGACCGCTCCTTGGTGTTCAAGTTTCCCAGTGTATCGTATTTTACGATTGGACAACGCTGTCGGTGATCCGACAAATCGACGAAAGCGTCACTGACATTACGTGGAATAAAGCGGGCACACGAGTCGCCGTGACAACCGAGAATAGCGTGTTTATCCTTCAGTTGAACGGGGACAAAGTGTCCCAGGCGTTAGAGCAGGGGACCCTCAAAGGAATGGAGGGTGTGGAGGAGGCGTTCGACGTCATAGACCAGATAAACGAAAGTGTTAGTAACCTCTTTTTTATTGGCGACAGTGTGGTTTTTTTGACCACGTCACATCGACTCAATTACTTCTGCGGGGGTGAAATCGGAAATGTTGCGGTACTCACATCGGGGCAATTTTTTGTGGGGTACCTGGCTAAAGAGAAGAGGGTTCTTTTTATCGATAAAGAAAAAAACGTAACCAGTTACGGTGTCAACACGGATCTTATTCAGTATATGAGTTGTATCGCGGAGGGGAACTTTGAGAGCGCCGCACAACTTCTGGAGGGTATTCCGAAAAAAGAGCATTACAAATTAGCTCAATTTCTGCAAGGGCGCGGGTTACTGGAGTTGGCGATTGAAGTGACTACTGAAGAGGAACACAAGTTTGAGTTGGCTATGTCGCTTAAGTCGCTCCCTGTGTCAGAGAGTATAGCCAATCGTAGTGGTTCCCCTTCGCATCTTAAACGTGTCGGGGATTTGTCGCTGGAACTGGGACACGTGGACAATGCCGTCGAGTACTACACCCGTGCCGGGGACCACAACAGTGTTCTCTTGATTTACAGCTGCACGAACCAATTTGATGCCATCCATTCCGTAGGTTCTGCTGCGGAGGAGGAGGAAAAGTTCAATGTCGCCTTCTCTTGTTATCATTTGGCAGGGCAACACGAGGCTGCGGTTGCCTTGTTGCTAAAGAGTGGTCGTCCAGCTGATGCCGCATTCTACGCCCGTACCTACGCCGAACCACAGATTGTAACTGCCGTAGAAGAGTGGAAACGTTCACTATCTATGATTCCTAAAGTAAAGGACAGTATCGCTGACCCCGCACAGTATCCCAACCTTTTCGCTAGTTAGAATACAAATAAATTATTATTATTTTGTGCCATTTTCTTTATTTTTGTTCGTTGTACTAAAAGTATTCGCTGTTAGCGGTCCACTTGTAGGAGTTTTTTTTTTTTTTTACAACACATATTCCCCAGTGGTTATTTTATACTCTTTCTGTTTCCTCCTTTTTTTTTTTTCAGATGTTGTTATATTTCTCTCTTTCGCGCTTTAGCATTTTCAAGACTGACCCAAAGCGGTTGGATCTAAGTGGAGACACGTACAGAAAAACAGACACGATGTTCGGGTCTGGTGAATTGAAGATTAAGGCGAGGACTTCGACGCGTACGAGTTGGAGTCCGACTGTTCGAGGTTCCCTTCTGTACTTGACCAATGGCCGTTGTGTGGAGACCCCCTCGCCACCCGTTTAATTGTGTTGCTACGTTTCGATAGAGGGCCGTGCGTTGGTTTCAATATTCTAGTACTTAACTAGAGAGAGAGAGAGAGAGAGGCTGTGATCCTCTTTTTTCTCCCACTCTCTTCACTCTCTCTCTCTCTCTTTTTTTTTTTTTGCTGCTGTTGTCCAGGTGTTAACACTTGAACACCCCTCATGCTATTCAAACAATCCTAGTTTTACTACGTGGAAAGCTTTGAGAGAAGAGTTAACGTTGTAGTAGTGTTCTCTTATTTAAAAATAAGAATAATTCATATTCCCACACTTCTTCCCTTTCTCTACAGACATTTTGTTCTGTTTTCCAGTATTTTCTAAATTCAGTAGTTTAAAACCTTTATAGTTATATATATATCTTTAAGAAGTTTATTTGTTTATTTTTCGATTTTTTTTTTTATAATTCTATTGTTTCTTTTTTTTTTTTGTTACACCACCTATTTAATATATTAACGGTGCGAAAGTCTTTCTTCGACAACACGATGGTACCTCGTTTGGTGAAAACGGCGTGGAAATTAATTCTCGTCCCGTTGTTGTTGATGTGTTTGTCACTCAGCCCCAGTCGTGCCAACATTGTTTCCGTGTATAAAAGTGAAGTGTTTAACGCTCCTTTTCTGTGCGGATGTTCTTACTTTATGTTCCATGTAAGTGGAACGAGAAGAGTCAACGTCTTCATTTCGAACCTGAAATACGGTGATCAGCATTTCGTCTCGTTTCTGTTCAACTTCAATTTTGTCCCCCAGTACCCTCCCATCACCCTTGCCGTTACGGATTTTACAACGTACAAGGCACCTTTTAATTTTGCCTACCAGGTGGGCCCTCAAACCATGTTAAATTTCACCAGAGGCACCATGTCCCAAATCAATTATATGTACGATAGGGCCTTCTTCGTTTTTTCACCTGTTATTCGCACTGGTTTTACGATTTATATTAAAAGTGTAACCGGTGCCTTTCACCCGAATTTGCCTGGAGAGTTTTTTCACAATGGCGCCCAGAGTATTCCGATTTACAATGCAGCAGCAGACCAGAGTAAGACTGGGATATATTTGAACAATGTGGTGACGTCCGGGGCTAACAGTCTATACCAACGCGGATTGGGTTTGAATTATGTTTTTCTCGTTGCACCTATGCAACACTTTGACACCATATCATTGACGGACGCGATTTGCAAAGGTTGTAAAAGAGCCTTTTACACGGACAACACCGTCAACACGATTGACAATGGCTTGATTCGGCTGCAGAACTGCGTTCATCAGAGCACGACGACTCCGTTTTTTTTTCCAAGCCACTAATCACGGGGGCCAACCGTACCTACAACTTAAGAACAATGGTAACCTTGTCATCACCAATGTGGCATCTCACGGTCCCCTTTTCGCGCACGTGGCCAGAAACGATGGCATTATTTCCGCGACCTCACGATTAACACTGCACCAAATCGTAGCCACATCTCTCTACCCAGGACAAATCAAGTATAACCTCTTCCGTGATGTACCCCTCGGTGCTCAGATTTATTTGGGTCCAATGAATTTTGGAGGTAAAGACGTCTCCACTTTGGCTGAATATAATGGCTTGAGGATCCCTTTTACACGAGTGACCGACGTTAACCGCAAAGTCCGTTTCGTGGCTTCAGGAAGGGCACGCGCTGACGTGGGTGACAGATCCCAAGTGGGTCAATTCTCTGCCTCCCACTGTG
>JADNSB010000149.1:0-32305 GCA_019695575.1 Angomonas ambiguus | reverse complement strand
GCACTGCCTCCTGCACATCAAGAGCCCCACCCATTTCGTTTTGAGTGATAAACTCGTAGTTGGAGCGGATTTGCTCAAGCAACTTCCGGTCTCCCGCAGGGATACATATCACAGAGTTGGACATAAGTATTTGACAAGTGATCGGCTTCAAAAAGGAAAGGAAGATGAAGAGTAGTAAGGAGAACCAGATGTTAAACAGATTGCAATCTTTTTTTTTTTATAAAAAAAGTGTGAATACTTTCTTCCGTAGAATAAAGGTGTAGTTTTCTTTTTTCTTTGTACATAGATATCAAAAAGGAGAGTAAACTTCTAGTTTTTTTTTTTTTTCGTTTACATAATGGATTTCAGTTGAAGAAGCCCTTCCTCCGCCTTTGCCTTCAGAACCTCGTTGCTTCCGTTTTGGGCGACAGCTTCGAGGAGTTCTTGTGCTTCCTCCCAGCGTTGTTGTTCGACCAGAATTTGGGCTAGGTAGTAACGCGTCGTACAAGACAACGGACTGTATCGGACTTTATCGGCATTTTCAAGGAACAGGGCACGGCGCAGACACCACTCGGCTAGCGAACCGCGATTGATAGTGAGGAGCTCTCGGCCTACTTCTGCCCACAGGGAAGCGTCCTTCAGATCGTGAAGCCGTAGTTGCTGCAGCGTGTCTTCCACTCCGGCACTTTGGAGACGTATGGCTAGCAAGGAAAGGTAACCCCAGGTGCGGGGGTTGGAGGGATCTATAGCATTGCTTTCACACAGACACTCTTCGGCGCACTCCAAGTTACCACAACGGTAGTAAGCGATACCAGCCCCCAGCCAGGCCAGAGAGCTAGGCCACAACTTAATCGTGACCGCGAAAACTCCCAATGCGTCACGGTATTTCCCTTCCCCGAGGAGAATATTGCCAAGGCGAATGTATGCAGTGAGAAAGCTGCGTCTACGCCATACCGCGGCCCCTACCTCCACCTCCTGCGAGGGTGGGATGATAGCGTGACTGGGCTGGAGGTACTCTGGATAGCTGTTTTGGGGACAGAGTGCCTTCTTGTAAAGTGTTACCGCCTGTTGAGTGTGACCCAGCGCCGCCTCACACTCGGCGCGAAGCACATTCAGCTCATCCATCTCCTCCGGTGTGCAAGTTGACTCTTGCGTTTCTTCAAGTTCCCCCAGTGTGTGAAGCGCTTCTCGGTACTGCTCAGCCTGAATGAACAGGCGCGCATATAGAATCTCTACGCAACTTTTACTCGGCTCACAGTGGCACAAACAAATATTGGCAAGTTCTCTATGGTGAAGCTGAAGCGCGTATTGGGCAAGACGGAGGAGCACCTTTTCTTCATTTACTTCCGAGTCGGACTCGCTAAAGCGTTGCAGCGCCTGCTGCATGGCGTCCTCACGTTCTCTTCTCCACTTGGCGGCTTCGTTGGAGTAGTGGGGATTTCCTTCTTTCAGTAATGAAATGTGCAGACTATTGAGTAGGTAAATGGCTGCCCAGGGAAGGCCATCATGGGGGGCGAGGTCAGCTGCACTGTGAAGGAAGACGGCAGTTTCCTTTAAGCGCTCGTACGAGAGCAAATACATACCGTAACCCATCAGAGCAGGCAGATAAGTGGGACTACAGGCTATGGCCTCTCGATAGCACACCTCTGCCTGAGATGCATCACCGGTCCGGTGGTAGTAGGCCGCCGCATCGGTCCACAGTTCCGGATACCGACGGTTACCCTCGTAGCTGGCAATACGAGCCTGGTGACACGAGGAAGCAAGAGAGTACTCACCGGTGATTTCAGCCTCTTGGGCTCGCTGGTACCAGATGTCCACTGGGTTGGTGGGAGCGTCTGGTATTTCCTTTTCTTCTTCAACCTCTGTTGGACTGTCTCTTTCCGGTGAAAGTGACGGACGCTCCGTGTCACCCGTTTGGCCTTTACTTGCCTTCTCGTATTGATCCATCAACTGTTGAAGTGCCAAGTGCATGTGCTCCAAAAGGTACACGTATAGTTCATTTTGAAGTTTCCCAACATCCTCGGCAGTCGCAGCAGGGTCAGTACGGAACTTGTCTTCCACCATACGCAACACCAGCCCAGACAGCTTCGTCTTGTACGCTAAAATTTGACCGGTTGACTGGAAGTAATCCAAAAAACGTACCCGACGAGCTTCTCGCTCCTCCAACGTACTGGCTGTCGACTTGGCTTCATTGGGGTTTACATCGTAGTACTCCCTCAACAGGTGCGCCGCCATGTCCTGGATGGCGTCTTCAAAGTCGGAGGAAACATTACGTGGAGGAGGGCTGACGTTGGTTCTGGTGCGTGTGGGAATCAGTTGGGAAGGCATCACAGTAGGGCGGACTCGATCACTAGAGAGTCGAGTCAGGGTGTGACGCAGACGTAGCTCTAGGGTTGCTTTGGTCTCTGCTACGGTGTAGTGGTGGGGCCCTTCAGCAGGCTCCTCATACATGGTAGGAGGTTGACCCGACTTCGCTGCCTTGCGTGCCGCTGCTTTCTTTTTCGGGTTCCGATCGGCCTCTGCATCAGACTCGAGTGGTAGCGGTTCCAACAGAACCTTTTCCTTTAGTTCCACCGACCCCGGGACTGTGAGGGGCTCGAGAGAGACGGGAATGGTGGCTTCGTAGTATTTGGCGTTCATGTCCTCCCAGTCTGCGGGGAGGTAGGGTCGAAGAACACGTCTGAAGCGCATTTCTAATGTCTTTTTCTGACGCACCACGGTCTCTAGGGCTCGTTCTTGGACTGCCGTAAGTGGTACTCGAATAACGCAGGGAGGCTGCTCGTCGACCTCTGGGAGAGGGGGTAGTGGAGAGACAGTGCTGTTATCCTCCTTCCCGACTACAGAGTCCGCAGTGCTGCCGCCCTTTTTACGTCCCTTCTTGTCGGAGGGTTGAGCGGGGGGCGCCTCTTCGCAGTTTACCGCCCACAACAGCTCCAGTGGGGCGTCTGCTGGGGATTGGGGAGAGGCAGTGTCCTCTAGTGTTTCACCGTTTTGTTGTAGTTCCCCCACTGTCTCTGGGAAATCCCTTATAGTGTTTACTTCGTCTATCCCCGGGAGGGAGGGTGGAGCCGCCGTGGCAATATACTGTACGTAGCGAGGAAGAGCGGGGAGCAAACGGCCGTTTTCAAACGCGTAATGCGTAAAGTCTTCCTCCGTATTCGCTTCCTCGCTGCCGTTCACTTTGTTGGGTAGATCAAAGGTAACTGTGTAGCGAAAGGGGTTTTGCGCGTACAAGTTGGTGTCAGTGGGCATTCCTTGGGTCCATTCTTCTGGCAGACTGGAAATACCACTCAGTTTGATGTCTAAATAATTCACAATTTCCTTTTCGGAGGACATTTGCGTCAGAAGTGTGGCGGTTGAGTGGAATAACAATAATAATGATGATAATTGAGGCTAATACGAAAAAGTTTTTTTTTTTTTTTACAACTTTATCGTTTTACTCTAAGGGTTTTCTTGTTTTTTTTTTTTTTTTATAAAGGAAAGAAAAAGAAAAAGAAAAAAACACTTTATAACGAGAAATTTCATCAAGAAACACTATTTTCAGCTAAACTCCAATGTGAAGCAGGATAGAATAGTTGCTTTAATACGAAAGTATATTTTTATGTTTTAAGATCGCTTTAGTGTTTATTTTTATTTTTTGATACTCTTATACTCTTATACTCTTATATCCTTATTTTTTTTTTTTTGGGTATACAAAAAGGCAGAGTGCTCCTTTTAGTCGTCACGAGTACGCTTTCCGCTGCCTCGTCCACGACCGCGACCACTGCCACGTCCGCGACCGCGACCACCGCCACCGCCCCGTCCACTGCGTTGTGCGGCGCGGTCTCCGATCTCCTTCTCTACGTTTTCAATGAGGGCCTTCTCTTCCTCTTCCCCCAGTTTCTCCACTGTGGGTTGCTGCCCGTTCAGTGTAGGAGCGCGTTCCTTAAGGCTTTGAATCATCTTTTCTGCCGTTTCCGGGTCTTGAAATATAATCATGGAGACGTCCGCAGATGGCTTAAAGACGTAGCGAATACCCTTTTGCTCATCCGTCGGCCAGAGGCTCTTGACGGCGGTGTAGCCCTCGTACTCCCCCGCACCCGACACACGGTAGCTGCTGTTGGTGGGCATAGCAGGAGTGCGACTGAAGGGTTCCTCCTTTTTGCTCCCCTGAACCTTTCGGTTCTTATTCTTTTCCGCAATTTCCGCCGCCTTCTCTTGCATGTACTCGGCCTTGAGAAGAATTTTCATGGGAGACCCCTCCGCCTGGGGGGGTTCTGCCTTTATCTTTTCTGCCTCCTCTTTGCTGCTGTAGACGACAAAGACGGATGGCTTGTAGTTGGCGGCATTATCATCCTTCCCCTTAAAGTGACGGCGCCAGACGGCCAGAACTTTACCATATTTTCCAAAAAGTTCATGCAGCTCCTCCAGCGTCGCAGTGGGAGACACCGGCTTGGCGTAAATGGTCTGTTCGTCGGTGTTAATCGACTCTGGAAGAGGGTCCTTACGGCGCACCGCACTGCCGTCCTCCTTGACCACCAGCTTATCACTCTCTCGAAGCGCTTCCGCCAACACTTGGGTATCCTTGGTAAGCGCGGCAAGACGTTTGAAAGTGAGTAGCACCTCTAGCGGAATGTACCCCTCCGGGTCCTCCGCCATTTTGGACTTTAGAAATACATCCTTTGCGATGTTTACGTCGCAGAAGTAAAATTCCACCTGGTGACAGATCTTTTCTTTTAAAGAAGACATTTTAGAGCTTCGGTATATACGGATTAACAGAGAAGAAGAAGAAGAAGAAGAAGAAGAAAAAAGTGTCGCTTGAAAGGAAAGCGAGTATAGTGTAGAGAATAGAAAGAAACACACACACCACAATAATACCACAGACACAACTGAAATACACTAGACGCAACTATAAACTTACTTAGGTTTTCGATAATAGTATTTCCTTTTGTAAATTTATCGTATTAAATATTTATATATATAATTTTTTTTTGTATTTACTGTTAAGAAACTTTTGCCGATATAATAATTGTATTCATTTTTGCCCAAGTATTAGTTTTATTTTATTTTATTTTTTTAAAAAAACCTCTTGGATATCTTTTGAAGAAATTAACATAAGAAAGAAAGAAAATTGAAATAAAAAACTTTTGCGAACAACTGCTTATTTTTTATACAGAATACGATTCATACAGCAAGTGCGGTTCACTCCTTTTTTTTTTACTCATTTTTTCTGTTTGAGTACCTTTTTCTTGGGCATTGTCATGGTACTGAGAAGGTTCTGGAGCACCTTGGTGTCATCCACACGGACCTTTACGGGGCTTCCTTTGATGACAATACTGTAAATATCTCCATCGTTCGAGGCGGTAGCAGAGGAAGACGAAACCACTGGAGAGGCAGTCGTGGACTTGTCTGATTTAGGGGAAGCGGTGCTCGGCACTATTTCAACATCATCGTTGTAGTCAAATCCTTTCATACCAATGAAATCTGACTTGAGGAAACGACCGTCTTTACCCGTTGGGGTAACACTCTCCAGCTCCGCCTGGGTAAGGCCTGCGGCGATACGGACCACGCTAGGACCGCTCGCCTGGATGGCTTCCTCCAGCGTTGCGCCGTAGCGTCTGGCAGCGGTGGTGCTCTTGGAGGGTGAGGGTGTGGTGGGGGTAGGCGAGGTGGTGGTGGGAGCTGGAGCGGCAGGAGCGGCGCCTGCTGCATCTTCTGGGTAGTAGTTCTCAAACTTGGGAATGTCCGACTCCTCCGTGACAAGGAGGGCGATAGTCTTGGCCACAGGCGCTTCCTGACCGTTCTCTAGGTAGATTTTTGCGAGGTACCCCGGATCAAAAGTGTTGGTGTAGTCCACCACCGCCTTGTCCGTCTGCACGGTGCAGAAGACATCGTTTTCCTTGACATAGTCACCCACTTTCTTCTTCCACTCGACAATCACACCAGTCTCCATCGAGGGAGAGAGGGCGGGCATGAAAATGGGGACAAAGTTTACCAACCAAAATGTACTGCGGCGCATTAGGATAGTGTATGTGTCTTAACTTTTTTTTTTTCTTACTTTCTAAAAGAAAGCCACATAGAATGGTAGGAGTAGAAGTAACGGCAAGAGTAAAACACAAATAAACAAAGAGAGTTGTCCCCTTGGTTTTATTATACTTTATATATGTATGTAGGTACACATATGTGCAACTAAAATAACGCATTCTTCTTTACTTATCGTTTTTTTTTTATATCATCAACAAAAAGACCAAAATTAACACCAGAACAATCACAAGAGAATAGAAGCCTCTGCTCTCACTCTCACGCAGCAGCTGAATAACATTTTGGTTCTGTCCTCGACTGCTGTCTGCGGTGCGATCAATTGACCTGTGTAGGTCGTCCAGCATGTCGTCCTGCTCCCTTAGTTCCCCACCAATCAGTACTGCATGTTGCTTTGTATTTGACACGCTATTGTGTAACTGATCTAAAAGATCGTTCTGTTCCTTTACTTTTTGCTGATACTGTTGATGATACTCTGACATGCTTTAAAGTTTACTCTTGATTGAACGAGGTGTTATTCACCGTTTATCGGACTTTTTTCTTGAAGAAGAAAAAAAAAAGGAGAACAAATAGGAGCTATTTTTTCTTCCTCCAAAGGTACTGCTTTAGAAGCCACAATGGTACCAGTAACTAGTTATATTTCAACCAATCAATAGGGGAGAAATGATAATAATATCTAAAACAAACAAACAAACAAAATATAAGATAAAAAAGAGCAGTGCACGATAATAATAATAATACGAAGAGAGCGTCGAAGATTGCCTGCTGTGGATAGGGCACAGCGACACCCACCGCAGCTACAGTAGCCTCTTGACACACACACACACACACACACACACACACACACTCTCTCTCTCTCTGTAGAGTCCAGTCAAGTGGGTTAATGGAAGAAAGAAGGCGCTGCGGCGGTTCGCCACTTTTCCCTCTTCTCCACTCGCCGACCCACGCACTTGGGTTTCATCCTTACCACCCCTCCATCTCTCTCTGCCGCTTCCCCACTCTACTACCCGTCTCTGCCGTGGTGGTACCCGGAGCGTCCGTAGGGGTATCGCTAAGCGTGGGTGGTGGAGGCAGGTTATACTTGGGATTGACCCCCACGAACCTCTGACGCTTCAGCGGTGGTTCGGCCCAGTTGGGAAGGGCAGTGTACTCCTCCCCAATCCCAGTTTCACCAAATCTTCTTTTATGAGAAGTAACACTGCTCGAATCAGTAGGAGGACGAACACCAGGTTCTTCCTCCTCGTCTTCCATCACTTCTACTCGATCATTGTTAATACTATTGTGAATATCACTACTGGGAAGTCTCCTTGGCACTCCCACTCCTAGTAGTTGCTGTAGTTGAAGGAGTGTGTCTGGAGAGAGAGAGGGGTTACACCTACCGTGCTGTAGTGCAGACAACAGTCCTTCTAGGGCGACAGGGTATGACACACCGCTGTTCTGAGATAGGTGAGACCATTGTTGCTGGAGCAGTTCGCAAAGAGAGGGATCGTTGAGCCTACCGTCCCTGGCTAGTTGGGTGAATACACGCTGGATCCCTTCAGCAGGTGGAAAGGGGGTTCCATCCGGAGACACGGCAACCACAGGATACGTCTGCAGTGCCGTGCAGTCGGTCGTGGGAGAAGGGGCGAGCGCGGTGAATGGAGCACCGCTGGAGTCCAGTGGATAAGGGTTGTGACTGTCATCCTCTTCGTCCTCGATAGTAGCCGTTGAATGGTAGTCCTCAGTGCAGCCGCAGGGGTGGGAAGCACGCCACAGAGGGTCAGGAGGATCCATCGACTGCGATGAAACTACTAAATTACTCTAGAAAGGAAAGAAAGAGGAAGAGGTAGAGGAGGGCTATGGATAACGTATTGTGCTTTGACAGTGCGAAAGACAACATCGCTTTCGTAAATGTAAATCTACACACACACACATGATCATTCACTGATTGATAGTATCTGAAAGGGAGAGAGAGAACGTATTTTGAGGCGTTAATCAGTATGCAAAATAATAAATAAATAAAAATAAAGGAATAAAACGCAAAAATAAAATAAAATGAACTTCTTAAAACTGAAAATCAAAGAATCCGTCTTCAATAGGGTGCACAGAAAAATAATTTAAAATAATTGAATGCATAGGGATAAGCGTTTCTATTGGAGACCCCGCTTCCACATTTGATCTATATCTTGTTCAAATGCAACAATAGGTTATTTCTCCTCTTTCCCTTCGGCGTGCAGTTGCACGTTGGGAGAGGTGCTTGTGGACTAGAACAGTAGCGCGGCGGCGGCGGCGGCAATACCGAGCAGAACTGTGGTGCCAGTCACGCGGTGGGAACCGTTCACCGTGCAGCTCTTCAATTCTCGAATGCAATCGTTGGGATGGCGATCGTGTGTGGGATAGATTTTGTCACCATCGTAGCACGCATAGCAAGATTTTCCGTCGGAGGAACAGGAGGCGCAGTTGTAGATTGGACATTTACTACACTCCGGTGGACCGTTGAAGTTGAATCCATCACGGCAACGAGTGCAGATGGACTGGCCGTTTACACCCATCGTGCACTCGTCGCAGCCCTCGCCGTTCGTGCACAGCTCACAGGCATTGGTGTCGGTATTCCAGTAACGGCCCTCCTCGCATTTCGTGCAGACAGAGGGGGTATCCCCATTGCAATCCAAACAGCGCTCTGGGGTGCACTTGACACAGTATTGGTTCGCGTCCATCCCATACCCAACTTCGCAAGTATTACACGTGGTGTAGAGGTCTCCGCAAAGTTTACAGTGCGCTGTGGTGCATGCCTTACATTCTTGTTTGTCTGAGGTGAAGCCGAAGCCGGAGACACACAAAGGACAGAAAGCAATAGATTCTTCGTCACATTGGCAATTTTTTCTCCTGCAGGGAACACAGCTAAGTTTATGAAGGCGATCAAAGTAGTAGCCTTCGTCGCAGACACATTCCTTATTGTTGATGTCCCCCAAACGGCACGCCTGCGTACGCTCGGGGCGGCAGGAGTTCATCACAGAATCTTTCACAAGTTCGTACCCGTCTTCGCATTCAGCACAGGGCCACCTAAAGCCGTCGTGGTAGTCGACGGCTAGTTTGCAGCTGTTCTCACACTGGGGGGAAAGTTCGCCCTGGACACCGGGGGCGAGGAGGGCGGCAGTGGCGACCACCACTCCAGCCGTACGCAGACGGGAGGAGGAAAACATTGTAGTGAAAGGGGTAAATGAAAGGGGGATGTAACAGAAAAGAGAAACTTGAATCAGAGAAGGGATGGAGAGAGAAGAAGTGTTACACAGGGGGGAAAGATGCGGAGTGCCTGAGTGACTTAACTCAGACTCCACCTCAGACACACCGTCGGCGCATTAAACTAAACCAAGATGATACACCAAAGCAGTACACTACAATATATAGAAGAGCAATGAACAGTTATCATAATGATAATGATAATAATAATACAAAAGAGAGACCACTCAGGGCGGCAGGGTATGTCCCGCCACGCCAAGCGTCAGTGAGCGGACCGCTCGTGGCTAGTGACGTCAGTACACATGTGACAACTCTGACTGCATCGCTGGCGACGTCCAAGGTAACGGCGGGGGTGGTCCCCCTCCCTCAGTGCAGCCGCAGGGGTGGGAAGCACGCCACAGAGGGTCAGGAGGATCCATCGACTGCGATGAAACTACTAAATTACTCTAGAAAGGAAAGAAAGAGGAAGAGGTAGAGGAGGGCTATGGATAACGTATTGTGCTTTGACAGTGCGAAAGACAACATCGCTTTCGTAAATGTAAATCTACACACACACACATGATCATTCACTGATTGATAGTATCTGAAAGGGAGAGAGAGAACGTATTTTGAGGCGTTAATCAGTATGCAAAATAATAAATAAATAAAAATAAAGGAATAAAACGCAAAAATAAAATAAAATGAACTTCTTAAAACTGAAAATCAAAGAATCCGTCTTCAATAGGGTGCACAGAAAAATAATTTAAAATAATTGAATGCATAGGGATAAGCGTTTCTATTGGAGACCCCGCTTCCACATTTGATCTATATCTTGTTCAAATGCAACAATAGGTTATTTCTCCTCTTTCCCTTCGGCGTGCAGTTGCACGTTGGGAGAGGTGCTTGTGGACTAGAACAGTAGCGCGGCGGCGGCGGCGGCAATACCGAGCAGAACTGTGGTGCCAGTCACGCGGTGGGAACCGTTCACCGTGCAGCTCTTCAATTCTCGAATGCAATCGTTGGGATGGCGATCGTGTGTGGGATAGATTTTGTCACCATCGTAGCACGCATAGCAAGATTTTCCGTCGGAGGAACAGGAGGCGCAGTTGTAGATTGGACATTTACTACACTCCGGTGGACCGTTGAAGTTGAATCCATCACGGCAACGAGTGCAGATGGACTGGCCGTTTACACCCATCGTGCACTCGTCGCAGCCCTCGCCGTTCGTGCACAGCTCACAGGCATTGGTGTCGGTATTCCAGTAACGGCCCTCCTCGCATTTCGTGCAGACAGAGGGGGTATCCCCATTGCAATCCAAACAGCGCTCTGGGGTGCACTTGACACAGTATTGGTTCGCGTCCATCCCATACCCAACTTCGCAAGTATTACACGTGGTGTAGAGGTCTCCGCAAAGTTTACAGTGCGCTGTGGTGCATGCCTTACATTCTTGTTTGTCTGAGGTGAAGCCGAAGCCGGAGACACACAAAGGACAGAAAGCAATAGATTCTTCGTCACATTGGCAATTTTTTCTCCTGCAGGGAACACAGCTAAGTTTATGAAGGCGATCAAAGTAGTAGCCTTCGTCGCAGACACATTCCTTATTGTTGATGTCCCCCAAACGGCACGCCTGCGTACGCTCGGGGCGGCAGGAGTTCATCACAGAATCTTTCACAAGTTCGTACCCGTCTTCGCATTCAGCACAGGGCCACCTAAAGCCGTCGTGGTAGTCGACGGCTAGTTTGCAGCTGTTCTCACACTGGGGGGAAAGTTCGCCCTGGACACCGGGGGCGAGGAGGGCGGCAGTGGCGACCACCACTCCAGCCGTACGCAGACGGGAGGAGGAAAACATTGTAGTGAAAGGGGTAAATGAAAGGGGGATGTAACAGAAAAGAGAAACTTGAATCAGAGAAGGGATGGAGAGAGAAGAAGTGTTACACAGGGGGGAAAGATGCGGAGTGCCTGAGTGACTTAACTCAGACTCCACCTCAGACACACCGTCGGCGCATTAAACTAAACCAAGATGATACACCAAAGCAGTACACTACAATATATAGAAGAGCAATGAACAGTTATCATAATGATAATGATAATAATAATACAAAAGAGAGACCACTCAGGGCGGCAGGGTATGTCCCGCCACGCCAAGCGTCAGTGAGCGGACCGCTCGTGGCTAGTGACGTCAGTACACATGTGACAACTCTGACTGCATCGCTGGCGACGTCCAAGGTAACGGCGGGGGTGGTCCCCCTCCCTCAGTGCAGCCGCAGGGGTGGGAAGCACGCCACAGAGGGTCAGGAGGATCCATCGACTGCGATGAAACTACTAAATTACTCTAGAAAGGAAAGAAAGAGGAAGAGGTAGAGGAGGGCTATGGATAACGTATTGTGCTTTGACAGTGCGAAAGACAACATCGCTTTCGTAAATGTAAATCTACACACACACACATGATCATTCACTGATTGATAGTATCTGAAAGGGAGAGAGAGAACGTATTTTGAGGCGTTAATCAGTATGCAAAATAATAAATAAATAAAAATAAAGGAATAAAACGCAAAAATAAAATAAAATGAACTTCTTAAAACTGAAAATCAAAGAATCCGTCTTCAATAGGGTGCACAGAAAAATAATTTAAAATAATTGAATGCATAGGGATAAGCGTTTCTATTGGAGACCCCGCTTCCACATTTGATCTATATCTTGTTCAAATGCAACAATAGGTTATTTCTCCTCTTTCCCTTCGGCGTGCAGTTGCACGTTGGGAGAGGTGCTTGTGGACTAGAACAGTAGCGCGGCGGCGGCGGCGGCAATACCGAGCAGAACTGTGGTGCCAGTCACGCGGTGGGAACCGTTCACCGTGCAGCTCTTCAATTCTCGAGTGCAATCGTTGGGATGGCGATCGTATGTGGGATAGATTTTATCACCATCGTAGCACGCATAGCAAGATTTTCCGTCGGAGGAACAGGAGGCGCAGTTGTCGATTGGACATTTACTACACTCCGGTGGACCGTTGAAGTTGAATCCATCACGGCAACGAGTGCAGATGGACTGGCCGTTTACACCCATCGTGCACTCGTCGCAGCCCTCGCCGTTCGTGCACAGCTCACAGGCATTGGTGTCGGTATTCCAGTAACGGCCCTCCTCGCATTTCGTGCAGACAGAGGGGGTATCCCCATTGCAATCCAAACAGCGCTCTGGGGTGCACTTGACACAGTATTGGTTCGCGTCCATCCCATACCCAACTTCGCAAGTATTACACGTGGTGTAGAGGTCTCCGCAAAGTTTACAGTGCGCTGTGGTGCATGCCTTACATTCTTGTTTGTCTGAGGTGAAGCCGAAGCCGGAGACACACAAAGGACAGAAAGCAATAGATTCTTCGTCACATTGGCAATTTTTTCTCCTGCAGGGAACACAGCTAAGTTTATGAAGGCGATCAAAGTAGTAGCCTTCGTCGCAGACACATTCCTTATTGTTGATGTCCCCCAAACGGCACGCCTGCGTACGCTCGGGGCGGCAGGAGTTCATCACAGAATCTTTCACAAGTTCGTACCCGTCTTCGCATTCAGCACAGGGCCACCTAAAGCCGTCGTGGTAGTCGACGGCTAGTTTGCAGCTGTTCTCACACTGGGGGGAAAGTTCGCCCTGGACACCGGGGGCGAGGAGGGCGGCAGTGGCGACCACCACTCCAGCCGTACGCAGACGGGAGGAGGAAAACATTGTAGTGAAAGGGGTAAATGAAAGGGGGATGTAACAGAAAAGAGAAACTTGAATCAGAGAAGGGATGGAGAGAGAAGAAGTGTTACACAGGGGGGAAAGATGCGGAGTGCCTGAGTGACTTAACTCAGACTCCACCTCAGACACACCGTCGGCGCATTAAACTAAACCAAGATGATACACCAAAGCAGTACACTACAATATATAGAAGAGCAATGAACAGTTATCATAATGATAATGATAATAATAATACAAAAGAGAGACCACTCAGGGCGGCAGGGTATGTCCCGCCACGCCAAGCGTCAGTGAGCGGACCGCTCGTGGCTAGTGACGTCAGTACACATGTGACAACTCTGACTGCATCGCTGGCGACGTCCAAGGTAACGGCGGGGGTGGTCCCCCTCCCTCAGTGCAGCCGCAGGGGTGGGAAGCACGCCACAGAGGGTCAGGAGGATCCATCGACTGCGATGAAACTACTAAATTACTCTAGAAAGGAAAGAAAGAGGAAGAGGTAGAGGAGGGCTATGGATAACGTATTGTGCTTTGACAGTGCGAAAGACAACATCGCTTTCGTAAATGTAAATCTACACACACACACATGATCATTCACTGATTGATAGTATCTGAAAGGGAGAGAGAGAACGTATTTTGAGGCGTTAATCAGTATGCAAAATAATAAATAAATAAAAATAAAGGAATAAAACGCAAAAATAAAATAAAATGAACTTCTTAAAACTGAAAATCAAAGAATCCGTCTTCAATAGGGTGCACAGAAAAATAATTTAAAATAATTGAATGCATAGGGATAAGCGTTTCTATTGGAGACCCCGCTTCCACATTTGATCTATATCTTGTTCAAATGCAACAATAGGTTATTTCTCCTCTTTCCCTTCGGCGTGCAGTTGCACGTTGGGAGAGGTGCTTGTGGACTAGAACAGTAGCGCGGCGGCGGCGGCGGCAATACCGAGCAGAACTGTGGTGCCAGTCACGCGGTGGGAACCGTTCACCGTGCAGCTCTTCAATTCTCGAGTGCAATCGTTGGGATGGCGATCGTATGTGGGATAGATTTTATCACCATCGTAGCACGCATAGCAAGATTTTCCGTCGGAGGAACAGGAGGCGCAGTTGTCGATTGGACATTTACTACACTCCGGTGGACCGTTGAAGTTGAATCCATCACGGCAACGAGTGCAGATGGACTGGCCGTTTACACCCATCGTGCACTCGTCGCAGCCCTCGCCGTTCGTGCACAGCTCACAGGCATTGGTGTCGGTATTCCAGTAACGGCCCTCCTCGCATTTCGTGCAGACAGAGGGGGTATCCCCATTGCAATCCAAACAGCGCTCTGGGGTGCACTTGACACAGTATTGGTTCGCGTCCATCCCATACCCAACTTCGCAAGTATTACACGTGGTGTAGAGGTCTCCGCAAAGTTTACAGTGCGCTGTGGTGCATGCCTTACATTCTTGTTTGTCTGAGGTGAAGCCGAAGCCGGAGACACACAAAGGACAGAAAGCAATAGATTCTTCGTCACATTGGCAATTTTTTCTCCTGCAGGGAACACAGCTAAGTTTATGAAGGCGATCAAAGTAGTAGCCTTCGTCGCAGACACATTCCTTATTGTTGATGTCCCCCAAACGGCACGCCTGCGTACGCTCGGGGCGGCAGGAGTTCATCACAGAATCTTTCACAAGTTCGTACCCGTCTTCGCATTCAGCACAGGGCCACCTAAAGCCGTCGTGGTAGTCGACGGCTAGTTTGCAGCTGTTCTCACACTGGGGGGAAAGTTCGCCCTGGACACCGGGGGCGAGGAGGGCGGCAGTGGCGACCACCACTCCAGCCGTACGCAGACGGGAGGAGGAAAACATTGTAGTGAAAGGGGTAAATGAAAGGGGGATGTAACAGAAAAGAGAAACTTGAATCAGAGAAGGGATGGAGAGAGAAGAAGTGTTACACAGGGGGGAAAGATGCGGAGTGCCTGAGTGGCTTCACTCAGGAAACGTTATCTGAGAAGTGTTTCAGTTTTTTTTTTTACCCGTAATTTAGATATGTCGGGCCTGAAGGCTACGACAAGCGGAATCGATGAAGGAAAACAAAAAAACAGGGGAAAATAGTTACAGAAAAATGAAAACTAAATTGGAATGATAAAGAAAGAAAAGTAGTAGTAAAGACTCAAATAAATAAATTTATAATAATAATAAAAATAGAATAAAAGGAAAGGTACAATAAGCTAGGGAGAGTTTCATGAAAGTTACCCAAACAGCATGCGAGCGCTGGCGGGCTTCTTCTTGCGGGATGCCGTTTCCGGTGCGAAGGGTGTGGGACTGGGAGAACGTGGGGTGAGGTACTGTGGGGTGCCCTGAGGCTCTGGATAAAAAACTCGTGGAAGGGTGTAGTCGGTCTCTCTGTTGGGGTCTCCCTTCTCACGGAGGTCCGGCGAGGGGCGCATCGGGCAGTGGGGAGTCTCCAGTGCTGGGGAGGCGGGGGAGCGACGGCTGGCGGGGGAGGAGAGTAGGGAAAGGCTGGGACAGGGGGAGTGGGGGGCCTGCTCCGAAGGGTGAAAGAGGTGATGGCCGTCCTTCTCTGCCAGTATATAACCGACAGCGGGGTACACGACGCGCAACCACGGATCGGTACCGGTGGCAGTGGTGGAGGAAGGGGAAGTGGGCGTGCGGGACAGGCTGCTAGAGTCCGCCCGCCTATTCAGCGCCGACTCCTCCTCCTCCTCGACCAGTATCATGTAGGGATAGTTCAGCACAGTGGAGGAAACCTTGTGAGAGGTTTTATTGGGTTCGGTGTAGACGATCAGATCGGCGTCGAGGCGGCAAAGGAAGACTGAGTGAATTCGAGGACCACTGGGACTGTGGTCTGTGGCGGGCGTGAGACACGGCGTGGGGCGCTTCTTGACGGCCCTCGTGCCGCAGAGGGTGAGCAAGAGTTCACTGGCAGTGACTCGCTCGGCAGGATTAAGAGTGAAGCAGCGTTGTACAAGCTCCCCCAACTCTTTTGTCTCGCTGCGTTTGTATACTGGGCGAACCTTTTTCTTCTTTTTTCCCAAGTCGCTTGGGTTCATACAACCGGCACGTATCAGCAGCTCCACCTCTTCCTCCGTTTTCCCGGCGAAGCAGTGACTGGCAGTGAGGACGTAATAAAAGGTACAACCCAGACTCCAGACGTCCCTGGATTGAAGACTCCTTCTATTCTTATCGTGGAGGCCGTTATAACGCTGGTCAATGACCTCAGGTGCCATATAGACAAGCGTCCCGACAAATTGTGAAAGAGCGTTTTCATCCTGTACGTTAGCGGATAGGCCGAAATCGGCGAGTTTGATTACAGGACCCTTTGCAGTGCGCCTTACCAGAAAGTTTTCCGGCTTTATATCTCTGTGAACAAACCCCTTTTCGTGCATTTCCAACACCGCGGCGGTACACTGATGAAAAATACTCGTAGCCTCACACTCGGGCAAGCGAAACTGTGTGAGGTTAAGGTATTGGTGAAGGTTCATCTCCATCTTTTCCATCGGAATGTATAACTCCTTGGGTCCGAACCATGGGGTGTAGGTCATTACTCCCTTCTTGAGGGTTCTTGCTACCCCAGCCTCGCGGACAGCGCCGTAAGCAAGACTGGATTTTGAGCTGGAGGATGATTTGGGGTCTACTTTGATCACCTTGACGGCTACTTTCGTCCACACTCCCTTTCCTTCGTGACGGAACCCAACATACACAGAACCAAAGCTACCGGTACCCAGTACGGCACCTGTTATGGCATAGCGCTGGTTCTTGCCGTCAGGAGTCGCAAGGAACCCATTTCGAGATAAAATAGCGTCCATATATTAAGACACGATGGAATAATATGAGAAGAGTAAACTATAAAAAGGGGGAGAAGAGTGATAATACGTCTCTAAAGCAGAAAAAAAAAAGACGGTAAAATTTTATTACGCATTATCCGTTGTCTCTCCAATATGAATTATTTTTCCTTTTCTATGTATAAAGTTTAATTTCTTTCTTTTTTTTATTTATTTTTTCGGTCCGTAGCATTCAACACTGGTTTCGGCCCACAAAGCAAATCAAACCACATCAAAAATGCTTACCAGTCCAAACTCACGGACCGTTAACAGCACTGTTTCTGATCCCGCCATGCACTGGAACCCTTCTCCACCCACATTGTTCACCCTATGCAGACCACTCCCAGTGAGAAGGGTGGGAGTGTAGTCGAAGCGGCCCCCAGTTCCTTGGGGGGACGGGCGAGTGTTGTCTGTGGTGTGGTACTGTATTTCGATCTCAGAGTAGTCGGTTAAGGAAGAAGGGGGCGCGATACCGGCGTCAAGAGCTACTTTTGTATTATTGTAGGTCCACTGGAGGAGAAGACCGTTGGAGGTGCAGACGTAAAAGTCGGTAAACGACGGTGCATGCAGTCCAGTGATGGCCACTCCTTCCTCTTCTACCCCCTGACCAGTGGTGAAAACGGTTGTATGAGGCGCATCTTTTTTCGGAAACAGTTTTCTTGCCACACACGTGTGTCCCATCAGGTCCCACAGCAACAGTGTACCACACTCTGTGGCTGAGAGGAGGTGGCGGGTATGGCGGTGTATCTTGGCACTGCAGGACAATAGTTCATGGCGGTCCCACGCGAAACGGTCATTGACAGCGGCACTGACATCGACATAGAAATTCTCAGCGGAGGTGGTGTTTCTTGAAGTGAGGCGAGCCTGTCGAACCACGTCGATTACAGCACTCAGATTTAGCTGCAGTAACATGTGTTGACATTGTAGGAGAACAGTCTGATGGTAACTCTCCGTACCGGGAGGAATAATCAGCTGTGAGATAAGAAAGTTACCGAGAAGACGACTGAGATGCACCTTGAACTCTAGTTCGACTCTATTTCTATAGACTGAATACAGTAACAAGGAGGAGGGCTGTCCCGTGAGACCGCCTCCTCCTGCCGCCAGCACTTGTGCCACGGGTCTCTGAAGCGCCGCTTTCTGCTCCGAGCTTTGATTGGTATAGGGAGTTTCAGGGGAGAGCGCTACACAGTGGTGAAAGAATATATTTCCATCCTCCACGGGATACGGTAATCGGATGTAGTAGATGTATTCATTGCGACTATTCATGATGTACTTGTTTTCTGGGGTGAATAAGTGGTTAGGATCGGCACTAGTGTCATCCTTCTTCTCCTCCTCCTCTTCTTCGTCGGAGAGGGAGGAGGAGACGGGTGGCTCCTTAGACACCACCCGTCGGTAGAGAGAGGTGGAACTATAAACATCACGAGAGCGAGGGTCGTCGTTTGCCCACTCCTCCAGTGGTGTCCCCACCTGCACCAATAAATAAACCTGTTCTCCATCTTGCGAGGAAAACAAACAAAAACTGCGAATCTCAGAACGGTGTACCGTTAAGCTTTCTTGTCTATCGTTGTTTACCTTTATGTGCTGTTTAATCGGCAGGTGCAGTTGCTGCGGGGGTATCTGTGCCATCGCCGGTCTCTCCTGCTCCACCATACAGATGAAGGAGTTAACGGGTGCCTTCAAGGCATCCACGCAGGGGCGATTCATTGTGTAACTGATTGCCCCTATGACCACCCCTTGTATAGGAGAGTGTATCACCTGCACCTGCTTCGGGACCCCGGGAAGGTGGAAACGACTGATTTCCTGTAACATCTATCTTGCTCCTTTTTTTTTTTTTGCTGCTTTGACTTTTATTTTCTGTAGAGTCTTTAAAGAGGGGAGTGCAGTAGTCATAGTTTTCAATGTGAAAAGGAGTACCATCACGAAAAAAAATAGCAATAATAATAATAAAATTAACGTACACTATGGGAATAGTTAAAAAGAACAAAAACAAACAATTAAACAGAAACGAATTCTTAATCGAAAGAAAGGATTTTATTTATTTATAAATTTATTAGTTTTTTTTTTTCTTTTTTTTTTTTCAATCGGCTCATTCCAGATTGATTTCAGGAAAATCATCACTAGAGCTGTCCCCACTCTCCGTATCCCTTTCCTTCTCCACCGTCGCTGTAGTAGGCAGCGTAGCCTCTCGCTCACTTTTCACCATCTTTTCCGTTTCACTACTTAGCGACAGTTCAACCGTATTGGAGTTCTTTCCGTGAATGACAGTAGACGTAATGGAAGACGCTGAGACATGCTGGACCGACCGCATCGTCTCCTCGGCAGTTTCAGCGACCTTGGGAGGGGTGGAGACCGCGGCGATGACGACTGGGGTTTCCTGCTGCTGCGGTGCCGACACCTCTTCCTCCAGGAAGACCTTACGCTTGGCTTGCTCCACCACTACCTGAGGGGCACTGTAGTGCGGGAAGGAGGTGGGGTTCCTTAGCTGGAAAAGGGCGACGGACAGCCGTACGGAGGCCTCCACTGCCAGTGCCACCCAGTGGTCTTGAGTGGTGGTGGACTCCTCCTCCGCTGTGGTGAGGGCCCATGTCCCTGGCTGGTACAGCAAGTGGATACGGTGGAGAACACGGGTGGCGGTGGTGAGCAGCGCGCTGGGAGTGGGCCGACAGATTTGCAATAACGTCGTAAGGAGGTTAATCGATGCTGCCGTGCTGCCGCTGTGATACAAGAAACACTGCACCTCCCGTTCCAGACCCTTTGTTCGGTCCTTCATGATACTAGTCTCCCCAGCTGACGTGGCACTGTCCATAGAAAGTAGAGTGTCTTCTTCAAACCTCTGACGCGACGGGGTGAGTCCCATTTCTATCCACTCCATTGCATACCGTAGAGCAAACGTTTGAAGGGTCTGAAAAGGGAGAAAGGGACCCGCCCCGGTCAGCATTTGCTCCAGCGCTGCCAGTTTGCGAGCTGGCGTACTAGGTGCTACCATCTCCCCTTCCGTCATCGCTCCTGTTAAAAAGTGCTCACGATCCGCCTCGAGACAAAAGCAGTCGTTATGAAACAGTAACACACCTTCTTTTTTTTTAAGCAAGACATAATTTAAGATAGTCTCCAGTCCCTTTACGAACGATCCTCGATAGTAAATGGCTAGTAGCCCGCAAAGCTCCCAGCAGAGCGGAGAGGAAAGTATATCTATCTGAAGACACAGCAGCAGACGGTCTTTTATTTCGTAGAGATAGGGGAGGAGCTGAATCCCATAGCGAACTACCACCTGACGAAGTTGTTCAAGATGAGGAAAGGAAAGAGCAGAAAGCAACTCGTACTTATTTTTCCTTTCTATCGCCGACGCCCTGATGTTATTCCCATTTTCATTACTCTTTTCCATCTCCATTTTTGTCTTTTTCATTTCCAGAGAGTGCAAAAAGTTGTTGGCTTCATCAATGACGCTATCTAAACCCTCCAACGTTTTTTGAATGACACTTTGAAGGGATACAGTTTCTTTTTCTATTGTAGGTTTAACCATTCCCTTTGCAAGGCCTTTTCTATCTTCATTGTGGTTGCTGTTGGAGCGCTTTTTTTTCGCCATTTCTTTTTCGTTTTAAAATGTGTGTATGTGTGTGTATCCGTTAGCCTGTGACTGAATCCAATTCAGTCCGAAAGAAAAAGTTTGACAAAGAAAGAGAGAAAAAGAGGAGGAAGAGTAGGAATAATGAGGTGGGTTAAATCTCTAATAGGTAATGTACCACAGTGTATTCTATCTTTTTTTAATACGAGTTGAAAGAACGAGGACGGACGTAGTTGAGAGAATATTATTACGATAGATGAAGAAACCAACAAGAACAACACAGAAACAAACAAACAAAGAAAAAAACTCGATAGTTCGGCAACTACTGTTTTCTTTTTTAAAATGTTTTTTCCCTATTTTTCCTCTCCTTCCACCACCTCCTTCGGTGTCTCACGTTGATCTTTAGCTTGTTGGTTAGCGGACGCAGAGAGAAGGGATTTAACGTGCTTAATATTCGCCAGCACTTCCGCATACTGAGTCAATACCAGTAGGTGTTGTATCGTTTTCATTTCCTTCATCTCCTCCCACACTGCATCGGGGACATTTTGACGCTTCTTTTCAATAATGGGCTCCAAATACTGCACCGACGTAAACACTAAACGTCTTCCCATTTTATCGATCTTGGACACCACCACAAACTGTTCCCCCAGTCGAGGAGGTCGTATGCTGTTGGTCTGTATAGTGACACTGACGTGACCCGGTTTCTCGGGAAAAGCGGCCATCATGATGTGAAAGGATGTTATCATATCCATTAAGGCGTTGATTGCCCCGATCGGCATGGTACCCTCTTCATCACAGACCTCTGGGGTGACGATGATTGGGACTAGGCAGAGGTAGGGGAAGTAAGGGAACGCCTCTGGGCCGCTCTGCACATTAGGGCTCGCGACACAAATTTTTTCCTCTTTACCGTTCACCACACAAGCCACTTTGAAATCCTTGGAGAATATTTTCAGACTCTTGTGCATTAGGGGTCCTCCAAATTTATCAAAAGTGGTACAGAAATGACTATAAATTGTGCTAAACTCTTTAAACACCTCTCCCCCTGTCTGCCACAGAGGGCTGCTGGCTATAGAGACTGACATCCGGTACTTTTTTTTATTCTTTTCTTTGAATAAAAAAAAAAAAGAGAAAGTTGTTCGATTCATCTTTTTTTAGTTTTCAAAGAAGGTGTTTCACAGAGTAGACCTTTTCTTTCTCAATACAAGAATTTTATTGTTTTTTAAATACGATAAAGTAATAAAAATAAAGGGCGAAAATGATAATAATTGTGTATAATAGTATACAAAGACAAAAAAATGAAGATTCATCTGCTCTTCATTAGGCATCAGATAGGACGTATAAAGCTGTGCAGTATAACCGCACGGTGGAGTACACGTTTCATTTCCTCTTCTCTCCCCTTTCACTGTTTATTGATGCCATGCAGTATACTCTTTACGTGGGTTCCGGCCACGACTCGTTTATACTCCCGCAATGCCGTCTTAATATCATGTACCGTCTTCACCGATTCCCTTTCCCATCGTCTTCTCTCCTCCGGTATCGCCTCATCGTCCTCGTCGCGGTAAAATTCCGACTTGCAATACACTAAATTTTTCCCCATTTTATCAATCGTACTCACCAACACCAAACGATCTCCCAGGCGCACTGGCTGAATGAGCTGTGCCTGCAGACCCACACTGACATGTATCGTCCTCTCCGGCATCAGTCGCTCCATCACGTGGTAAGAGTTGATGGTGTCACACAGACTCACCATTTGGCCCATGGACAGCTCCTTGTGTTGGGTGTGGGGGTTGATCTCACACGCCTCCTCGCTCACCACTGTGGAGAAGGCAAGCAGTGCGGCCTCAGGCGCTCCTTTCCGGCCCTTCTGCAGCGCCACCCAGCAAGTACTGGGTTGAAGTTGAAACATCTTGGCGGCCTGTGTACTGACTGGATTCCCTTGGATGAAGAACTGCAGCCCTTTCACAAACTCCGGGTTGTGCTGTACAATTGAGATCCAAGCAGCAGACTGACGCTTTAGCATGGCTAGCTTATTTTTTTTTTAATATTATTTTGTACCTTACAATTTTTTTTTAGAAAAGATGAAAAAAAAAGAGAGAAGAGTTATTTCAACACTGACTAATGTGTTAATTGGGGTCGTTTTGCCTGTATCGAAGGGCCTGTGTTAAGTTCATTCTTTTCTTATTTTCTTTTTATATATATAGCTTATTAGTTAATTACGCAGGGGGATTTTTTAAAAAAAAGGCAAAAAGAAAGAAGAAAATAATATTTTTCATCTTTTTTTTCTTATTACTTTCCGAACCTTCTTTTCTTTTTTTTGTTTGTTTTACTGTTGACCGCACTCGACTACTTGGGGTCCACTCGCTCCATAGTTTCTCCCACCACCCCTCGCTTGCTGGTAGAAGACTTCTTCCTCGTCGTAGTAGTCTTCATAGTCGTCCTCGTCGCTTTCCTCTACCATTCCCCTCTGTCTATGTCTTCGCTGGCCCCCTTTCGCCTTCTTTTGACTTCCCTTTTTAGGTACGTACGGCTTCATCTGAACGACTTGACCTCCCATCTTGGGGAACTTTTCGGGCACTTGAAAGGCGTCTGCTATAGTCTTGAGCGATTCGGAGGGAAGACGGTCCGGCCACTCCACCGTAAACTGAATAAAGAGTGTACCCTTCGGACCATCCAAGGAGGGCATTCCCTCGTGGGCGACAGTGTGGACGTATTCGGGGTCCATCACCATGCCTGGGGTCGCTTGAATATGAAGGGAGCGACCGTCGAGGTGGGTGAGAGGGAGATCGAAGCCACAGAGGGCCTCCTTGAGGGAGAGGGTGTGCTGGACCACTAGGTGAGGACCCACCCGGCGGAAGAGGGGGTGGGGCTGTTCTGACAAAAAGATGAGCACATCCCCGGCCAAGCGCATGTCTGGCGACTCGTCTCCCTCCCCCTCGAAGTGCACGACGTCGTTGTGGCGAGCGCCAGGCTCGATGCGGACCTCCAGCACTTTCTTCTCCCGACACACCCGCTCTCCCTGGCAGGTCTTGCAGAGGTCGGAGCGCTTTACGTCACTTCCCTCCCCGCCACAGGCCTCGCAGGTGACCTCCACGTGCTGGGCGAAGCCTGGGAATAGCTGTTGAACCCCCCTGCGTACTCCCCGGCCACCACAGTACTGGCACACCTTCGGCTTTGCTCCCTCCTTGAGCCCTTTTCCTGCACACGTGGTGCACTTTCGGTAACGGGATACACTAATACGCTTTGTTTTTCCAAGGTAGAACTCCTCCAGAGTGACTGACACCTCATGCACTAGGTCCTTCGGCTTGGGCTCGGCTCGTGGGCCGCGGCGACCACCCCCAAAGAACATGGAGAAGATATCGTTAGGATCAAAGCCCTGACCTTCGTTGCCACCCTCCAGTCCTGCCTTGCCATGTCGGTCATAGAGAGCTCTTTTCTCCGCATCGGACAGTGTCTCATAGGCATGACTCACCTTCTTGAACATCTCCGACGCTTCTTCATCCCCAGGGTTTTTATCGGGGTGGTAGCGCAACGCTAACTTCCGGTAGGAGCGTTTGATTTCATGCTCTGTCGCCGTTGTCTCCACCTGCAGCAACTCGTAGTACTCGGTTTCTTTCGGAGGCATGCTGTGCAAAAGTTCACGTCAGGGGGAAGTGGTGGGGATGGTAAGAAAAGACAAGACAAACACAGAAGAAGCTAATTAAGCAGCAGAAATTCCTGTCGAGGAGAATTTCTTTATTTACTTCTTTTTTTTTTTTAAATGTGGGTCCTTTTGAATGGTTTCTTACTAAAATGACAGAGATGGGAAACATTAACAGATTCAGACAGGCGTGTGGATGAACACTACTACAGAGAACGAGAGTCACTTACAACCTTCTCGATAAGCAAACCGTAGTACGTTAAATATAAATAACAATATATATAATGTATGTATAAAGGCAAGCAATAGCAGAAAAATGGTATTTGAATCTAAAAACAAACAAACAAACAAAAAGCAAGAAATAAATAAAGGTCAAAAATTCCCTTTTTTTTCTGTGTAGCTGATTATATATGTAACGAAAATTTCTCACCCGACAAGTAGACTCGGGTCGTTATTTACTTCCTCTACCCAAAATGAAAGACGCGTCTTTTCTTCTTTCCCGTTTGGTGGAACTTGTCCCATTACCATTATTTATAGTGTAGTAGGGATCCCTCGTCGGTTTCCTTTCCCTCTCCACCCGAAGGTCGTCTTCTAACTTACGAGAGCGTATTGTCTCTTCCCCAAACAGTGTCAACAGGGTTTGATATACATCCAAGAGTGTGGTGGAAAAGTTCTCGGTGGCGGTGAGTTTAGAGGAAAGCGATTTATTTTCGTGTATTAGCGTCTCGCTGAGCGGTCTGGCGGCGGTGACGGTGGCGTGACAGGTGGTGATCACACTGGCCTGTGAGAGTGGGAGACGCACGGCGGCCTCGTACTGCAGGCGCCACTGATCGGCCTCTTGTTGACTGTGTTGAAGGGAGAGGGTGAGGTCCACCACTTTACTTTCCAACGACCGGAGCAGTCCGCTGCTGCTGTCTTCAGTAGGAGGGGTGGAGTGGTCTTCTGGAGAGGGAGGGACACCGTTGGGTTCCGATACGTCCGGTAGAGCCTCACTGTCCCTCGGGATGGAGCACCGTTGATGCATACACCGGGCCCTCCATTCCTGACATTGCTGTCGTGCCGTCACCAGGAGATCCTTCAGCTGCTGGTTCTCCACTAAAAGTGCCTCACTGGACGCGATCGCTGTCTTTAGTAACTGTGCTTCCCGCTCAAATACGGTCGTGTAGCGTAGGTGTTGTTCCTTGGTCTGCTCCCATGTGCCCTCCAGCGCCGTCAGTTTAGCGGCGGTCTCCTTCGTCTCCAACTGCTCCTTCAGTAATGTCCCGTTCTCTTCCAGGACTACTTGTAAGACCGTTTGAAGTCGTTCATTGTCTGCGGTGAGATGTTGAAGTTCCTTACGAAATCCGCCCATCCCTGACACAAGAGTATCCCACTGCTCCGTCACCTCCTCATTCTCCCTCTGTAATCGTTGAAGTATCGCTTGGGCGGTGTGCAAAGAGTCTTGCGTCTCCTCGTGTTCCCTCTTCAGCTGCTGGTACTTTGCTTCCGTGGTGACCAGTTTGTTTTGTAGCTGCACCATCTCACAACGAGAGGTGTCCTGCTGCACTAGCAGTCTTTTAATATGCTCCTGTGCGACGTGAAGCTCTTCTTGATGCTGTCGGAGTCCTTCCACACTGCTGCCTGAGGCACGGTTAGCGTACTCCGGGGGGTAGGTGTGAGAGGAACTCTGTGTATCGTCGGAGGCGGATCGCCGGGCTTCTGGGGTATTAGAGTCACTTTGGTAAAGACCCAGCAACAATTTTTTTTTTCTTTCTTCAACCGAATCTTGCGTCTCTTTCAAAACTTGTAGCCGCAGTGAGAATATATTTTCCTTGTTGCTGTTGTGACAACTGTCTGCATCAGTGCTGTCCATGCTTGCACGTAAGGACTTACCACAACAATGAAAAAAAAAAAAAATATAATTAAAAATAAAATAAAATAGAAGTATGGGGGAAGTAGGTTGTCAAAAGAGCAACACTCGACAATTATTTCATAAGGGGATCTACTATTATCGTTAATAAACATACATACACATTAATATGCATTTTCGATTTCATGAGTACCAAGTAACGTACACGTAAACATGAAGAGAAACATTTAATTTTCTTGACAGTGATGGAAAAGAGGGTGTATTTAAATAGAAAACAACAACAACAACTAAATAAACAAAAACAACAGAAATACGATAGTAATGGTGAATATCATTTTTTTCTTTTTCTTTTTTTCCCCCTCTTTCATAGCGGAATCTTCCTCCCCCCTCTGTTGGCTCAGCTCACTACACTTCAATATCCTCCCATCGAGGATCTACTCTTTGCCTAGAGCGAATATACTTTGTGGTGTTCCGATAGCTGACGCGGACACGGTCGTAGGTGGCGTTGGTTTCCTTACTAGTGTCGTTGGTCGTACCCCTAACCTCTCCCTCGTCTGGAGTGTTGCCCTCTTTTTCCTTCACCCGCTCCTTTTCACTGACCTCGCGAATGCGGTCCAGCACTTCGTTGATCACATCCCCCTCGATGATGGCCATCTTAAAAAAGAGTAGGAATGTATTGAGAAGGTCCACGTAGAGCTCCAGTTGAACGACCCCTTGCACCTGACCAGCCAGCTTCAGAGACCGCTGCACACACTCCAGCAATCGTGCCCGTGTATCCTCGGATAGATCTTTTCTCGTGAAGAGCGTCCCACACCGAGCAATCATTACACTCTGATCTTGCTTATTGATTAGTTTGGAGCTGTACTGACACAACTTGGTGGCGAGGGTGTCGTAGTTTTCCTCCGGGCAGTGTACCACCTTGAGGAGGGCGTTGAGCATTGTGTAAAGAATTTGAATCTGCTGGACATTCTCTGTGATTTCCTTTTCATACAAGGGAAACACCTCCACGAAAAGAGAATAGGAGATGTCCTCCAGGTCACAGAGATCGGCAACCTGTGCTGCAGTAAGATAGAGCTGTAGGGCGGTTTCTGGTTTTTCCTGGCTCAGTACCTCAAGGACGCCTTTTCCGTCGCCATTGTGTAGGTGATTAAAGCACTTTTGAATCCCTTTCTGTAGTGCGGATATCTCATCCTTGTTTCCTTCTTTCTGTTTCTTTCCCTTTTTCTTTTCCTTTCCTACCTTTTCTTTCGTTTCTGCTGGTGCAGCGGCCTCCTTATCCTCCTCCTCGTCTCCTTCCTCCTCTCCTTCTTCGACCTCCATGCTGTCGATTCTCTCCTTGACATCAATCACAGCTTGCAAATAGAGGGAAACTAACGTCGGCAGAGTGCGAGGCAGTCGGTCTGCCCCCCCCAGCCCTAGCAGCTTGCGAGCCCCGGTGAGCATTTTTATAAATAGTAAAGGATCCTTTTTGCTTTCAAACAAGTGCAAGGCACGGCAGACAAGGTGGACCTCCTCGACAAACTGTTCCTGTACGTCGTAAGGGTATATCACCCTTAGATCCTCCGGTGCGTCGGGCTGGTGGGTAAGAAGGGGGTCGAGCAGCTCTAGGAAGCGGGCGGCATGGTCTAGCGTTTCGATACGGCGAAGGGGAAACTGGATGGCGGTCTCACAGAGAGTGATGGCCACCTGCCGCCGACACAGGAAGGGCAACATTGCAATAAGTCTTGGGGCGGTGTCGATCTCCAACAAGAGAGAGATGTGGTTTGCTATGGGGGGAGTGGAGAAAAGTGTGGTAACGAGCTTTTCCGCGGCGAGGGAGGCCGCCTTGGTGACCCGTGGACCGTCTTCCATCCTATCCGCCGCGTGGCCTAGAAGCGCCGAGGTGTGCTTGTACACCTTTCCCACCTCCCCTACCGTATCCTTCTTTTCGGGGTCCTCCTCGGTGTTCTTTTTTTTGTTTTCGTTGGCCCACTTCACGTACTGGGCGGCGGCTACGTCGACGGGCAGTGTGAAGAGCGCCACCTCTGTTAGGATAGAGAGGTAGTGGTCTAGCATAATGGGGGTAGGTGGGGGCAGGGCACTGGTCTTCTTCACTAGTTTTTCTACAGGTGCGGTGTCGTCGTAGTTGACCTCGCACGACGTAATACAATTCATAATATTGTTGAAGACATGCTTGAGAGAGGGGTCCTCAGGGCTTAGCCCTTCCTCGGGTTTTTCTACCTCCCCTTTACTTGCGTTCTCGTAGATTCCAACAATGTATTTACTCAGTCGGTTCAGTAGAAAACGAACGATAGGGACAGTGTCCACATTGGGGGAGAGGTTGAAGAGTGCCTTTAACAGCGTTTCGATGGTAACCAGATGGAAATCATCTGGAAAGACTTGAATGATGATTTCCATCAAGTACTGTTGCGCGATGGGTTCTCGATATTTGATAATAATTTGGATCAGATTCGGTAATACTTTCTCCGTGTACAACTCTCTGTCAATCCCGTCCAACTGCGAAATGCGGACAATGTTCATCCCAACCAGCACTTTTAATTCATTTCGGTCAGAAAGGGTGTTTTTCTTGTTGGTTTCCTTTACCCTTTCCTCCAGCTCCCCTTTGGAACCACTGCCGTTGAGGATGGTGTAGGTGGGACTTACCCCTGGCATGGTGGGCGAGGAGGGATTGGTAGAGTAGAGGTTAGAGTGAGCTCCCGCCGCGAGGGACGTTGGTCTACAGTACTGCTTGGATTCCATTCGTATCCAGAGCCAGTTCATCTCCCTCAGGTTAATCGTGAGCAAGTGGGCGGTGTGGTAGTACGTCTCGGGGTCGGTGACAGGGGCGGTATAGCCATAGTCTCCAGGGAGCTTCCCTTTCATCATGGTCAGAAGAAAGTGCCGCAGAAACAGACCACGGGTGGGGTGCTGAACCCCTTTACTCATCTCCAACAAATCCAGAAAAATCTCCAGAGGGGAGTCGGTGCCATCCCCTTCCTCTGACGATGACGTAGTAGCGGATTCCATAGCAGTGAGGTAGACGGTACCGGCGGCGATGAGGAGGTAGAGTCGAGGGAGAAGGGCGCCTGTGAACTGTACCGTCTCGTACAGCGTTTCCAAAGAGATGCACTGATGGGCAATCAAGTCTTGACAGTATTGAATAAACAGCTGAAGTCGATCAAAGATGGCGACGTAGAGCTCGTAGTAGGTTTGTGGGGCTAGTAAGGAGGTACGAAGCTCATCCAGCATCTGTGTCGTCGTCTTGAGAATGAGGTAAAAGTTTTTCATCGTCTTATTCTCTCCCTGTCCTTGCCCTTGGGCCCCATCCGCCATGGTAAGACTGCCTCCCTCTATCGTCTGTGAAAAGTCCTCTTGACTGATGTAGTACTCCAGATCTGCCATTGCCTGCTTGACGACATCCAGGGACTCGGCCAGCCACTTGGACTGCTCTTCCTCAGGGGAGAGAATGCTACCACTGATGGCGACTACTTTACTGTTTGGGCGGTAGGAGGTGTCGGTTTCGGGTGAGAAGGAATCCATGTTTTTTTTATTTTTTTCCTATATTTTGTATACTATTTTTTTTTTTAAAAAAAAGCGACCCGAAATGAAGAAAGGGATACAGAGGACTTTTAGAGTTTCTCTTTTCTCATTGTTTACGTAATAGTACAGAAAAATAACCAGTGAGAACTTTTCTTCATTTTTCTTTTTTTAAAGTACAATGGTATAGAAACAAGACAATTTTTGAACAAAGGAAAATAAATATAACAGTAAATCTTTCGAATATAACTGTTCCATTTAGCTTCTCTAGCGAACGCTTAAGCTTTAGCGTTTTTTTTTTGTTTTCACCAACCTGAATTCTTACGAAATTTCACTGATATTGTACAAATCAATGTTATCTTTTTGAGTGTTCATCTTTCTTTCTAGCCCCTCGAACACGTTCATCGCCTCCGCTACATACACCTCTAGCTCTTCCTCCTCCGCCTCACTAAAGTGGTATTCCTGAAGATCTAATTTATAATAATAAAGAGGGCTATTACTACTGCCGCTGTGGTGGTGGTGGTTACCCTTGCTATTACCACCACCCCCTAATTCCTCCTCTGAGGAGGGGAATATTAGTTTGAACTCGGGGACAGAAAAGTGACGACGAAGTGAAGAAGAATGTGGTCGGGCATTGTGGCGGGCACAGAGGGCGCTTAACCGTTTGGATAAATACCCCAACGCGGAAGGACTGACAGGTCCACTGATAAAAAGGGCGGTGGGATCTACCTCATACCGAACCACGACGGTCCCCTCATTATTATTATTATTATTATTGATATTGTTATTGTAATTATTACTGGTACTACTTTGAGGACTATGACGAGAGGTTTCTTGACTGTAGGGGTCCACAGGAGGCGACACACGACCACGCGGGGTGCTATGAATAGAGACGGTGGGAGCTTCCTCTTCCTCTGCCGAGGTGGCTGGCATGACACGACGGGGAACAGGGTTACTAGGGGGGAGCGGAGACGGCGGTAAAGGGCGGCGGGAGTGGTTCGAAAAGAATACATCATCAAAATACCTTTCCTCTTGAGGATTGGAGTTGTTATTTTGATGGTAGTGGATCGGCAGGTCGTTTCGTTGCATCGGTACCGCACGCGAGGAAGCGGCGACTGATTGGGCATCTGTCAAGCGAAAGGCCACTCTTTCCCCTCCATAATCCACCGTAATATTCTTTTCATGATTTCCATTTCTCCATGTTGGGGGAGGTGCAGAGGACTCGGTAACGACGAGACGGATGGAGCGGGAGCCGTGAATGATGATGTGTTGCATCAAATCTTGAATATCCGCTTCATTGTCAATCGTGTGTAACGGACAGTGGGAGAGGATACTAGCACCAGCACCATTGCTGCCGGAGGAACCGGGCGGTACTGGGTGTAGCCTTCCCTCCGTAGTATCGGTCCCCAATGGCGGGGGGGCGGAGTGGCAGTGAGGGTGGTCGCCGCTCAGGAGGGCAGCAGCCCCCAGGCGGGAGGGTGAAGGGAGGGGTCGTGATGCTCCCCCATTGCCTGTGGTGACACTACCGGAGGGTAGGACACAGTAGGCGATCCGAACCGAACGGTGCCGCCGTATACCGGAGGCACTCTTGACTAGCTCGATCAACTCTTGAAGCGTTAATTCATCGCTGCCGCGTCCATCCATGCTGGGAGAGGAGGAGGAGTGGAAGAGGGGAATAATACAGCTGCCGTGGGCCGTTCCTTGAGGGTCTATAATGCGAAGGTTGATACTCAGATGGGTGGCGCGGTGCGCAGGGCGGGCGTAGGCGTCCCTTCTGCTGTGATCGCTGTAGTGGGGAACGACCACTACGGCGGAAGAGGGCGAAGTAGCGGGTGGTTGGTCTAGCTCCGAAGGATGCATAACAATGGCAACTCTGTTTTCGCCCTCGTTAATCTCGTCCGTCTTCTCTCTAGGGGTTTTATGTGGGGTGGGGGTGAAGCCATTCCTGCTCCCTCTTCCACTCAGTAAGTCCTTGTTGTTTTCTTCGACCTCTGGGTGGTCTGATATATTATTTTGGTCATCGTCTAAGGGAGCTAACTCTTTTTCTTCTTCTTCATCGTCATCACAAACATCCTCGTAGTACAGCTTGTGCAAGGTGTCCTGCTCCATCCAGAGTATGATCACTTCCAACTGTATCTCTAACTCCGCCCCCATCTCACTGTCTCCCCCACCCGCCCTTTTTTTAACCTGAAACTCCTCCACCAGTAAATTCTTCGCCGCCTCCCACTGCTGCCATGTGGTGATCGCCAGCTGCCCGAGAGTGTCGGTGTTCACCTCGAGAGCAGGCCTTCCTAGTTGACTCACTTCAGAGGGGGAGGTGGTTCCCTCTGCGTTACGGTTACTGTTCTGATACAAACGACTCAGTATGTCCTCAGGGAGACGGACGACAGGAATCCGTGTGACACCTTCCTCTTGGGACTCACTGGATGGGGGTAGAGAGGCGCGGAATTGGAGACGTGGTGTGCCCTGCTGTAACAGTTTGGTGGCCGTCATGAATAACAAGTCGTGTTGCAGCAAGATGGACTGGTAGGGCCCATAGGTGATGGTAATGCTAGTGGACGACATCTGTGTATGTGTGCGGTCCTTTTTTTCTTACACGAAAAGATAGTGGGAGAGAGGCAATTAGAATGATAAAATATATAAAGTCTCTAAGGTCAAACACGTTTTTTTTATTTTTTAGTAGATAAAAACATCTTTTGAGTTTTACGAAAAATATGTGAAAAAAAAAGTGTTCATTTGAGAGGTTTTTGATTTTGGCATAAAAATATGCAACCAAAAATATTAAAAAAAGAGAGAATGAAGCAAATATCTTTAATTATTGCATTACGTACTCCGTTTTATTCACTCTTTTTTCTCCTTGCCTGAGACTGTCGTGTTTAACTCCATCCCGTTCTGTTTGCAGAAGTTCACCAGTCGGTCCCCAAATGCGGAGCACGGGGTCAACACTCCGGGGACGATCTTGTTCTCCTTGGACTGCTCCAGAGCGGAGAC